>SEMN01001296.1:0-74219 GCA_005408345.1 Macquaria australasica
ACTAAGACCTAGTAAGACAAGTACAGAGACAAGTCCTTTGTCTGATGCAATTAGAAGGTCATTTGTAACTTTCACCAGTGCTGTCTCTGTGCTGTGATGCACTCTAAATCCTGACTGAAAATCCTCAAACAGATTGTTGTTGTGTAGAAAGTCACACAACTGATTGGCGACTGCTTTCTCAAGGATCTTAGAGAGAAAAGGAGGGTTAGATATAGGTCTATAATTTGACAAAATCCCTGGATCAAGAGTGGGCTTTTAAGAAGAGGCTTAATTACAGCTACTTTAAAGGACTGTGGCACATAGCCTTTTAATAAGGACAGATTGATCATATCTAGTAAATAAGTGCTAACTAAGGGTAAAATTTCTTTTAGCAGCCTAGTTGGGACGGGGTCTAAGAGACACGTTGATGGCTTAGATGAGGAAATCATGGAAGTTAGTTGATTAAGGTTGATGGGAGAAAAGCAGTCTAAATGTACAGGTTTTACAGTTGTTGCTAAGGTTCCTGTGTTTGAAGATAAGTCAGTACCAGCTGAGGGCAGGAGGTGCTGAATTTTTTCTCTAATAGTTAGAATTTTATCTTTAAAGAAGCTCATGAAGTCATTACTACTGAGGTCTATAGGAATACATGGCTCAACAGAGCTGTGACTCTCTGTCAGCCTGGCTACAGTGCTGAACAGAAACCTGGGGTTGTTCTTATTTTCCTCTATTAATGATGAGTAGTAGGCTGCTCTGGCATTAAGGAGGGCCTTCCTATAAATTTTAAGACTAACTTGCCAGGCTAAACGTGATTCTTCCAGATTGGTGGAACGCCATTTCCTTTCAAGTTTTCGTGATGTTTGTTTTAATTTGCGGGTTTGCGGGTTATACCATGGAGCTAACCTCCTTTGTTTTATTATCTTCTTTTTTAGAGGGGCGAGAGTCGAGTGTTATTCTTAGTGAGCCTGCAGCACTATCAACAAGATGATCAATTTGGGAGGGACTAAAGTTAGCATAGGAGTCATGTTACATTGAGACATGGAACTGAATTAAATGCCGATGGAATCACTTCCTTAAATTTAGCTACAGCACTATCAGATAGACATCTAGTGTAGGAATGTTTGCCTAATGGTGTGTAGTCCAGTAATAGGAATTCAAAAGTTAATAAAAAATGGTCTGATAAAAAAGAATTCTGTGGAAAGACTATTAGATGTTCAATTTCAATGCCATAAACAAGAACAAGGTCGAGGGTGTGGTTAAAACAGTGAGTGGGTTTATGTACACCCTGACAGAAGCCAATCGAATCTAATAATGAGGTAAACGCAGCACTAAGCACTAATCATTTTCTACATCCACATGAATATTAAAATCACCTACAATAATTATTTTATCTGTTTTAAGGACTAAACCCTGATAAGAACTCTGAGAATTCAGATAAAAATTCAGAGTATGGTCCAGGAGCTCGGTACACTATAACAAATAGAATTGGCTGTAGTGTTTTCCAGGTTGGGTGTGAAAGGCTAAGAACAAGGCTTTCGAACGAGTTATAATTTAGTTTAGGTTTAGGTTTGATTAATAGGCTTGAGTCAAAGATGGCTGCAACTCCACCTCCTCAGCCTGTGCCTCGAGGAATGTGAGTATTAATGTGACTGGGGGGAGTGGATTCATTTAGGCTAACATATTCATCGTGACACAGCCAGGTTTCAGTAAGACAAAATAAATCAATATTATGATCTGATATTAGATCGTTTACTAGAACAGCTAGAGTCCACATTTAATTCTCCTATTTTGTTGTACTGTTGCAGTGGAGGTTTTACTTTTTATTAGGTTTTTATGTGTAACTCCTCTTCTGTTTAGTTTTGATTTAAATAATTTAAGTGGTGGGGGGGCAGACAACCTCTCTGTGGAGTTTAGGGTGGGTAACTGCTCTAATGGAAGCGCAGAGAAGCGTGTAGGACTGCAACTCTGCCTCCTGGTCTGGACCACAGACTGTATTAAGTCTATGGTCTGAACTCTGAGTTGTCATGGCTTTGGGCCACTAATAAATTCGGCCAGATTTCTAGATATGAGAGCGGCTCCATCCAAAGTGGGATGAATGCCGTCTCTCCTAATCAGACCAGGTCTTCTCCAGAAAGTCCGCCAATTATCTACAAAGCCCACATCATTATCTCATTAGTGGATATCTGTTTGAAACCTGCAGTTAGTAACAGAGTTAACATATTAAAAGTCTTGTTGTGAGTAACAGAGTTAACATAATAAAAGTCTTGTTGTTAGTAACATCGTTAACATAATAAAAGTCTTGTAACAGAGTTAACATAATAAAAGTCTTGTTGTTAGTAACAGAGTTAACATAATAAGTTTTGTAACAGAGTTAACATAATAAGTCTTGTTAGTAACAGAGTTAACATAATAAATATCTTGTTGTTAGTAACAGACAGAGTTAACATAATAAAAGTCTTATTGTTAGTAACAGAGTTAACATAATAAATGTCTTGATGTTAGTAACAGACAGAGTTAACATAATAAGTCTTGTTAGTAACAGAGTTAACATAATAAAAGTCTTGTTGTTAGTAACAGACAGAGTTAACATAATAAAAGTCTTATTGTTAGTAACAGAGTTAACATAATAAAAGTCTTGTTGTTAGTAACAGAGTTAACATAATAAAAGTATTGTTGTTAGTAACAGACAGAGTTAACATAATAAGTCTTGTTAGTAACAGAGTTAACGTAATAAGTCTTGTTGTTAGTAACAGACAGAGTTAACATAATAAAAGTCTTGTTAGTAACAGAGTTAACATAATAAAAATCTTGTTGTTAGTAACAGACAGAGTTAACATAATAAAAGTCTTGTTGTTAGTAACAGAGTTAACATAATAAAAGTCTTGTTTGTAACAGAGTTAACATAATAAGTCTTGTTGTTAGTAACAGAGTTAACATAATAAAAGTCTTGTTAGTAACAGAGTTAACATAATAAAAGTCTTGTTGTTAGTAACAGACAGAGTTAACATAATAAAAGTCTTGTTGTTAGTAACATTGTTAACATAATAAAAGTCTTGTTAGTAACAGACAGAGTTAACATAATAAAAGTCTTGTTGTTAGTAACAGACAGAGTTAACATAATAAAAGCCTTATTGTTAGTAACAGAGTTAACATAATAAAAGTCTCGTTGTTAGTAACATAGTTAACATAATAAAAGGTGAGATGAGTCAAACAGCAGATCTGAGATCAGTGGGAGTGAAAGTGATGAAAATAAACATGCTGATTTCCTTCATTAGCATTTCTCTGCACATTAATGACTCTCAGTGAAGTATACAGATCACATCAGACGTGTCGGTCTGAATATTCATGACTCCTGCTCACCGGGGCCCCCAGGAGATGAGTTCAAGGGCCCGTCGATATCTGCTCATACAGAGATATACATAAAACTGAAGAAATCTGAGAAAATCAAGAGAGGAGGAAATAACAACAGTTTCTTCTATGAAGTGATGTTGAAAGTGAGTTTTTATTAGGTATTGTGTCAGGATTTACTACACAGTACACAGTAGAGGGCCCTGGGCCCCGGCAAGCAATTAGCAAACAAGCAGTTAGCGAATCATTAGAGGAAAAGCAAATTAAGTTTGTGTGTGGTTAAATGAATCTGTTGCAGTGCATGCTGGGAAAGCAGTGGTCAGTCTAAAGTACTTTATTTTGAAGAGGACTTTCACCCTGAAGCTGTGATGCCAGACTAAAGAGGAGAAATGACATCCTAGAGTCTGCTGTCTCTGGGAAACTGAGCGTGAAGCCAAACACTCCTGTTTTCTCACAATGTGCAGATCAGACAGGAGCAGCTTCCTGTCGGGCCCTTCCCATCCCTCACACAGGAAGTACTGACCCCCAAGGTGCTTCGCATGTGCAGAGGAGTTCGCCCGGGGGCCCACATCATGTTATTATAACACTAAGAGCTTTACGGGTCCCCTACGCTCCTCTCCCACGCTGCAATGCTGCTGTGATGTCACCAGTCCTGCCCTGCTCCTGACAGACGACGAGCAGGGAGCGAGGGAAAGAATGCCCGAGGTTTCTCAGGAGTTTTTGGAGCTATTTTTAGTTGAATTGTTGCCACGGCGACACATTTGGGATTAACTCACAAACCAATGTGTAGTTTATCTTTGAAAAGCAGCAGAACTCTTTATTATCCTGTGATGTGTGAAGTAGAAATACTGAGACCTCAAAGTAAAAGTACTCCATCAAATAAATATTTAAAAGTAATTAATATTAATAAAAATATAATACAAAACTAATGAAATCAATAACACATATACACAAAACAATAAAAAAAATACATGAATAATAAACTGAACAATAAAAATAAAAAATAAGTCTACATAAATTAACAGAGTGCTGTTGAAGAGACGAGATTTCTTTCTGAAAACACAAACGTGATCCAAATGAAAAACGTCCACAGCGTAGAGTTTAACACGTTCTATTTTATACACGGTCCTCGTGTTTTGTCTGTTAATGTTGATCTGTACAGAAAACCGTAACGACTGCAGTACTTCCCTCTGAGATGTAGTGGAGTAGAAGGATAAGTAAATGGAAATACTCAAGTAAAGTACAAGTACCTCAAGTACAGCTGAGTAAATGTATGCAGAGAGTCAGAGGACAGTTTTAGATTCCCGGGAACTGTCTTCAGTATCCAGGAAGTGTGTGTGTGTGTGTGTGAGTCTGTGTGTATGTGTGTGTGTAAGTGTGTGTGTGTGTGTGTGTGTGTGTCTGTGTGCGTGCGTGCGTGCGTGTGCGAGTATGTGTGTGTGTGTGTGTGAGTCTGTGTGTGTGTGTGTGTGTGTGTGTGTGTGTGAGTGTGTGTGTGTGTGTGTGTGTGTGAGTGAGTGTGTGTGTGTGTCTGTGTGCATGCATGCGTGTGTGTGTTGTAGCCACATGGTTATTTAGCAGAAATCACGCAGAAAACATCGTGTTTTTCATGTGTGAGAGCAGAGATCCAGAGGACGCCGACCTGCAGTCACTTCTGTTCACATCTGGATCCACTTCCTGTCAGTGATGCAAACACACAGAACAGCTCACCTGAAGATCAGCTGACCAGCACACCAGGTGTCAGTGATGATGTCATAGTCTTCATATGTTTACATTAACACTTTACATGCCTTTAAACTGAACGGTTACCTTGAAGTTTCAGGGCTAACTCTGCACTAACTGGACCCAGAAGCTAACTCTGAGCCAGCAGAACTCCCCTTCAGACTCTGGTGATTTTGTTTCTTTCTTGCGTTTTGGCAAAAACTCACCTCAGTGTTTTGGTAAATTCGGCCAATCATATGTCATATTTAATAAAATCTGAACTTTTACATGTAGATCAACAATGACCTCCACCAGGTTTCCTTTAGTGGAAACACACTGTGTTTGGACTGTGATGGAGCTAGGCTAACAGTTTCCTCCTGCTTCCAGTCTTTATGCTAAGCTAGCTAAACATCTCCTGGACCTAGAGATGAAACTGGTGTCCATTTCCTGGTGCGCTGAACTGGATCAGAGTGAGAGTTGGTTGTGATGAATAAAGACAGACAGGAAGTGGGTGAGCTGGTCTCTGGTCTGTTGAGGAGGAGCAGCAAGTTCCCACGAAACAGACGGCTGCTCTGTGAGTTAAACTGATGATCTGAGGTCAGCTCTGAAAGGAGGCGAAGTGGCGATAAAGAGTCGCTGCTCATTAGTTTACATAACGCTGACAGGGGCCAGCGGTGGGGGCCGCCATGCAGACTTCAAACTGAGAGGTTTTTAACAGCTGTCATGTTGTGACTGTGACCTCTGAGACAAACTGAAGCTCAGTCATGTTTAACTGAAGACGGAGGAGGCGTCATGGTGGGGGTCATCATGCGATCTGATGTGTAATGTCACTTATTGATGTCACTTCTCACCTGCTTTATCTGGTTGACTTTTACTCGTTAGTTTCAGGCTTGAATCTGAATCTTCAGTTTAACACATTTTCGGGTTTGTAGCTGTATTTTTCTGTCAGGAGTTTCTGTGTTGGGTGTTTCCATGGAGTGAATTTTGTGTCTTTATTATGCTCTCAAAAAATAGGTTTGAGAGCAAAATTGTTGACACTGCAATCAAAAATGGTTTAGTTTTGCTTGCAAATCCAAAAGTTTTGCTTCCGGTTCAGCTGAATTCTGTGGGCGGGACCTACGCTGAAAGACGCAAGATACGTTTCCATTGGCCAGTTTTGAACGAAGTGACAGCTTGGCAACATCCGCAGTCAGTTAACAGAGAGAGAGTTTTGAACTCATGGAGAAGAAGACCGGAGAAGCTCAATATGCATTTATGTTTCTTTACTTCTTTACTTCCGTCTTAGTGAAAGCAATAATGTTCTGTTTGAGCTGCATGTAGAGCTAAGCTAGCAGCTACAGGCTGACAAAATAATATGTATTAGTTTAATCCATTACAACAGCACAGGTCGTTAAACAAAAGCAATCTACATGCAGCCGCTCAAACAGAATATTGTTGTTTTCACTAAGACGGAAGTTATGTGCAAGGCCACATTAAAGTACACCCCCCCCAGCACCATCACAATAAACTATTGCCCTGTCCAACCTGCACAAACATCAGCCAATGCTTAATTTGCATACAATAATCATACATCAAAATCATTCGTGACCGCTGTTTAATTTTATCAATCATTATAAGACCATATACAGTACATATATGATACAGTCAGTGTGCGAAATATTCCATGACAATCGGGGGTCTCATGGCCAGTAAAAAAAAAAAAATATATATATATATATATATATATATATATATATATGTGTGTGTGTGTGTGTATGTATACACATACACAACAGCCAGTGCGTAATATCCCATCAATGCTTGTTATTAACTCAACGTCTTCCTGTAGTTGTGTGCTTTCTCTCTCTCTCTCTCTCCTCTCTCTCTCTCTCTGCCTCCGGAGCTGTAGAGTCTGGATCTATGGTTGCAGCCACCTGCTGCCCCCGTGCTCCTGCTTTGCACCCGTTGCTGCTATTACTGTTATTGCTCTTATTATTAGTATTACTATTATTATATTGCTCTTAGTATTATTTCTGTTGGTGTTAACATCAATACCATTACCACAACTATTACTTTACATCTCTATGTGGAACTGTATTGTGCTGCTGTATGTTCTCTCTCCTCCTGCTCTCTCTCTCCCGCTCCCCCCCTCCCCCTTCAACCCAACTGGTCGAGGCAGATGACCGCCCACCCAGAGCCTGGTTCTGCTCGAGGTTTCTACCTGTTAAAGGGAGTTTTTCCTTGCCACTGTCGCCTAGTTCTGCTCATGGTGGGAACTGTTGGGTCTCTGTAAATATAAAGAGTCGGTCTAGACTTGCTCTATATGAAAAAGTCCCCTGAGATAACTTTGTTATGATATGGCGCTATATAAATAAAACTGAAATAAAACTCAATTGAATATTACACACAGCTGGCACAACGTGGACCCCCGTATTTTGCACACTGGATACAGAAATTGTGTCACCAAAAGGTACAGGCCGGCTCACTGTAGGCCAATATCAATCTGCGCATATGCGCTTACACACACACACACACACACAACAGTCGGGACTGAGTATCACACAAAGTCAAGCTTTTTTTTTCTCCCTGTGAATTTTTTCCCCCGATCCTCGTGGGCCCTTTCACGTCATCGGGCTGCGGGTCTTGAGCCCTGGTAAACCTGTGCATTAAAATGGCGGTGGTTATGTGTAAAGAAACATAAATGCGTATTAAGTTTCTCTGGTCTTCTCCATGAGTTCAAAACTCCCTCTCTTGTTAACTGACTGCGGATGTTGCCAAGCTGTCACTCTGATCGAGACTGGCCAATAGAAACGTTTCTTGCGTCTTTCAGCTTAGGTCCCGCCCACGGAATTCAGCTGAACCGGAAGCAAAACTTTTAGATTCGCAAGCAAAACCAAACCATTTTTTGATTGCAGTGTCAACAATTTTGCTCTCAAACCTATTTTTGATTGCATAATAAAGACACAAAATTCACTCCATATGTTTCCCGTTTTATTGTTCACATGTCATGAAATGTCAGATTTGACCCACATTGTCTTTTTTTACAGATTTGTTTGTTTTCTTAAACCAAATCTTTGTCTCTGGTTTCACAGAGGTTTTGAATTCTCAGTTTTCAGGATGTTTATTTCCTAATATTCAGCTTTCTACCTTTGTGTGTGTTTTCATCCAGATTTTCAGGTCAGGATTTAGGGAAGTTTTGGATTTGTGCCCAGATTTTGTGGGATTTTCATCATATTTTCAGGATTTCTGTGTCAGTTTATTTGGTTTATACTTGAAGTTTCAGCATTTTATCACAATTTTCACAGGAACCCATTTAATATATTAGTTATTTATCCATTTTGGACTTTTGGACCCAAACGTTCACCTTGGTCCCCAAACTGACCTATATGGTTTGGATTTTAGTGTTTTTAATTTTCTGGACAGGTCTCACCAAGTTTCGTGTTTTTACAACCAAATTCTCAAACCTTCACAGCTTGTTGTTAGATTTCAGACTCTGGGTTTTACCACCATTTATTGGTTTGCCCTTGAATTTTTTCAGGTTGTGCTTTTCCTAATTTTCAGTGTGTTACTTCAGTTTTTGGATTTTATATCCATGTTTTGTTGAACCTTCCCTAAATGTTAAGGTTTGTTCCCAAACCTCCAGTCAGCGGTACCAGAATATAAGATATAATATAATATATATGATATAGGGTTAGGGTTACCTAACCCTAACCCCAGATCTCTTTACGGTACCAGAATATTTAGTCTTTGGGTTTCTGCGTTTAATTTTTGCAGTTTTCCTTCGCGCTGCACTGAACAAAGGCTTTCAGACAGAAACACACATTTTAAAGAGTGACGACCTTAAAGCACACAATGTCTGCATCATGTTATATGTGAAATGGCCAGCATGCCACAGCTTTATGGATTCATCAGTGTAGACTCGCTTCATTAGGACGTGATGTAGTCAAAAACCAACAGCAATAAAACAACAAGAGCCGAGCAGAATCTGATTCCATGTAAAGTGCAAGTTAATTAACAAACTGTTAATTGAAAATGAGGTTTGTAAAACTGAAATTAGCAGCTTAAACATGCATATGAATAATGCACAATCAGTTGTTCCTATTAGTGATTCTCCTCATCTGGAGTTCATTTCATTATGTAAATGAGCTCCAGGCCTCGTCGAACCTCCACTTTGATCCGTCCTAATTGTCCCGATCATCAAAGACAGAGTGGCTGCTCCTCCTCCTCCTCCTCCTCCTGGAATCATATGCAAATACAGCGAAATGATTACAGCTGGATGTGTTGGTATGTTCAGCTGGATGCATATTCATCTCTTGATCTCACTGTCTGGAGACTGACGGAGTTAAAGAGACGGGGAAGAAAAGTCGACTCTTAATGTCCATCATCCATTATCCACCCATCATCCATCATCCAACATCCATCCATCATCCACCCATCATCCATCACCCATCATCCATCCATCATCCACCCATCATCCATCTATCATCCATCATCCATCTATCATCTATCATCCACTCATCATCCATCCATCATCCACCCATCATCCATCATCCACCCATCATCCACCCATCATCCATCCATCATCCATCCATCACCCATCATCCATCATCCATCATCCATCCATCATCCATCATCCATCTATCACCCATCATCCAACATCCACCCATCATCCATCTATCATCCATCATCCACCCATCATCCATCCATCATCCATCCATCACCCATCATCCATCCATCATCCATCATCCACCCATCATCCACCCATCATCCTCCCATCATCCATTCATCATCCATCACCCATCATCCGTCCATCATCCATCCACCATCCATCCATCATCCACCCATTATTCATCCATCACCCATCATCCACCCATCCTCCATCATCCAACATCCACCCATCATCCATCATCCACCCATCATCCATCCATCATCCACCCATCATCCACCATCCATCCATTATCCATCCATCATCCATCACCCATCATCTATCATCCATCCATCATCCACCCATTATCCACCATCCATCCATCATCTATCATCCACCCATCATCCATCATCCACCTATCACCCATCATCTATCCATCATCCATCCATCATCCACCCATCATCCATCCATCACCCATCATCCACCCATCATCCATCCATCCATCCAGAGGAGATCTTTTCACCAAATGCTGCAGGACTGAGAGGACACAGTGTTGTTGCATCAGTGCAACAGTTGGATGTGAGCTGCATGTTGTGAAGAGAACTGTGTGTGTGTGTGTGTGTTCTTGTATCTCCACAATGTGAATAAACCAAACCTTGTTGTTTTGTTTTTGTGGACCCCCCACCCCCCCCACACACACACACAGGAACAGCTGTATTAACAATTAAAGACAAATGAGCTCCTTCAAAAGGGAATTAATGGTGAGATAAATAAGAAAATAAATTACATACACTCACAAAAATATTTAGGCCTAATATTTAAGATTTATGTATTTCAATTGCATATAAAATTTCCATCCATTTGGATTACACAGTTTTAATATAAACAAACTAATAAACTTAATGTGATAAATATTGGTCAGCTAAACGTTAATGAAACAATTAAGAATGAGATTTATGTAATAGTATTAATAAATCCAATGTGTTTTAAAAACACAATAACCAGGTTTATGTATTTATCATCAATAAATTCAATTTGTTTAATTTATAAAACCCAGGTTTATGTATTCAATATAAATAAAGCCAATTTGGTTGAAATTCATAATAACCAGGTTTATGTATTATTATTAATAAATCCAATGTGTCTAAAATAGTTAATAACCAGGTTTGTGCAATAAACCTAATTTACTTAAAATGCATCAACTTTTCGTAATAAACCCAATGTATTTTAAATTTATAACCAGATATTTCACATTTTAAAATGTTTTCCATTCACCCCACTCCTTCAACAATATCTAACTACAATACATATTTAAAAAAAAGAAGTCAGACCACCTTATTTCACATTTTAACAATTTATTAATGCTAATTTAAGGCAACTCTAAACTTCTGAACTCTGTTCTTCTGTGATAAGAATTCCTGGGATGCACACTTTACATGGCCACATTCACATATCTGTGAAGAAAGACAAAGAAATATTTATCAGTTGTGGGGTCATTAACAAGTGCTGTCTTTCAGCTGGACAATTAAACATTAAAACACAGCCAGCTACTTCAAAAAAAAGAAAAGATTTACAGCACACCACCTACGAAACCGTATTACAGATGAAAACCTCAGACAACGGGTCATGTAACTCAGTTGTGGAGTTTTATTGACATTTCATTTATTTGCAGAGGAAAAGTCAATTCAAATAACTAGTACTGAGAATGTGATATATAATGTGAAAGTAGTGTTTGATACAGGAGGAAATCATTATTTTTCTTGGGGGTTACTGCCAAATATTAGTGTCAACATAAAAGCCTAGATGAAAACACTGCAAAAATGTTTTAAACTATGCATTAGGCCTGTTGTGCCTGTGTTTATGCTTTTTATGTTGATTCATCTGAACTTCAGAATGAGTTTCATTGTTGGTCATCTGATGTATTGACTTTTAAGTGTATTATAAATCAATATCTTTGTAGCCTAGATACTTACAAGATCTAATAGGTTGACCCGGCATACAGCTAGATATGAGAAAGGATGTTTCACAGAATTAGATATCTGTAAAAGAAAAATGATTTTGTTAGAAACGAAGTGCATTTAACATCTAATTCTATAATTGTGTGACATTCTTTTACCTATGAAATCACAATGCCAGTAACAACTTTTATAGATTTTTAAAATAATACTCAATCATCCTTTAGGCCAGAATTTTATCCATTATATACTGACTACAGTAGCTTATGCTTTTGATCATGAGAAATATTTATACTATTAACAGAAATACAACCACTCCACTCAACCTTGGAACAGAAAAAGTCTGCACATCTCCTTTAGTGTAGTTGAAATTTGCAAACTGTTGACATTTTGTGTCAACTACAACTACAGTTGCCCATATTTTTTTCATAATTCAAAACATTTCAAGCCCAATTACACTGTATGTCTGCTCTAAATTGTGAGCCACTGATCTCCACGCATATATATATATTTCAATGAATGACAAACTTTTCCAAAAACTGAACAAAATACCATAAGCACATAGTTTTAGAGACCACTTTGATATACTACAGAATATGTAACTCAAGACTAACCACAATTTCTTACTATAATCCGTTCCCTTAATCTAGGAAAGGTGCAGGAAGCAGCATTTTACCTCCTCCCCAACCCCTGTTTTCAATCTGTCCTCCGTGCTCTGCCTTCTCTGCGCCGCCAAAAAGCAACCCTGCTGTATGAGTGCGTGCTACGAAAGGCCAGTTGACGCCATCGTCGACGACAAAACTCCGTCGCCAACTTTGACTTGTTTTAATTAGTGATACATGGAATGTTGGCTAATGAGAAAAACTGCTAACTAAAGTTAGCTGATATTTATTAGAGCTGACGTTGAATTTGACAGTAAATATATTGATATTAGTGTGATACGATATCAATTGCACTAATAAAACATGTACATACACTGATAACTGGCAAATTATGTTAGATGAGTACAGATGTAACTCACCGGTAACACCGGTTACTCTGGGTGAGATGGCGGAGAGATCTTCTTCTTCCTCTTTTAGTTTGACTTGCGGTTGGCAAACCAGCTATCAAGTGCATTACCGCCACCTACCACCTAGCGTATGGAACAGTATGGAGAGGTAAACGATTCCATTTCCCGAAATTTATGTAAACCAGTCTCATACATTTTAACTAATTGAATCTTGCTTGTTCCACAGCTAGCCATATTTAAACCATATTCATGTTTTAACTGATTTAATTTGATTGTTTTCAAATTTACCAGATTTATGCTGATTCTAAGGGATTTGAATAAATACATTTTGAAAATATGATTATTTAAATAAAATCAAATAGATGCAAATATAAACTATGTCATGATTCATTTCTTTGAGTGTAGGAAAGTAAAACTAAGAAATAAGTAAGTGGATCGTTGTTGGTCCCATAGAGTGTCCACACACTTTTGGCCATTTACGTACACACAGTCTACATTTGGCTGTGTTAGGGTTATACATGTATAGAGTAGGTATTTATAGAAATAGGGAAAGCTGGTCAGCAGGATATCTGATGTGTCATGTCTCTGGTCGTCTGTCACTAGCTCAACAGATTTTCCCATCATGCCCCTGTTTGTTTTGGCTCTTGATGACATCATCAGGTGAACGCTGGCAGCAGATTGTTTTTTTTTTGTTTTTTTTTGTTTTTTACCTTTTAAATCGGGCATTAGTGTAAAACTAAAAGCCTCTTACAGACTGAAATGAAAATCCTCTGAGTGTTTGAGCTGCGGCCAACAGACTGTGTTCAGGTATCAGCTCAGTTTCAGGCCCACAGGCACTGATGAAGAGGATGATGAAACATCACCCCCCCTCCTGTTTGGACACACTGCTTCTTGGCACACTCACTAATTAATTAAGAGATGAATATTGTAGTTGTGTGTGTGGACGGAGATAAATCCAGAGATGTATCAGAGAGCAGGTCTGCAAGCGCAGAGGTGAGCTCTCGTAGAGCAGCT
Organism: Macquaria australasica; assembly: GCA_005408345.1. Lineage (NCBI taxonomy): Eukaryota > Metazoa > Chordata > Actinopteri > Centrarchiformes > Percichthyidae > Macquaria > Macquaria australasica. The sequence goes on from SEMN01001296.1 coordinate 13,628, forward strand.
TAAAGCATGAAATCCACTCTGAGTGGGAAACACTCTGCAGCATGGGAAGGTATAAATAGTGCTCGCAGTGGAAGTGGACTGCAGGGAGGCGAGGCGGCGGTGGCATTAGAAGCATATTAAGTGCAGCAGAAGCAGATAAGCTCCAACAGATGTGTTTGGGTGTTGACATTGTTTGTATTTGCAATCTGATAGATCAAAATGTTTCACTCCACTAATAGGCTTTTATTTTTGTACATTTTGGATTTACAACCCACCACCACCACCCCCACCCAACCCCCCGAGCGTGGATGTAAAGCCTCACTTGACTCATTTTAAAGGAGCAGACTGTTTTTATCAGAACAGACTCCACCTTCCTGCACAACAATAGATTCGTTTGTCAGGATTCAAACATATCATGCTATAGAAATCTTTCATTTCCATTATACTAACTCTTAAAACCAAACTACAAAGTTCATCATGCATCACTTTGACTAGCAGCACTTTCACATAGTGCACTTTTACCAAAATCCTGTTGTAAGCTCATTCAGATCCAAACTGGGAGTCTGAAGGAAACTGAAGCAGCTGATGCTGCCTGATGTGGTCCTCTCAACCGTCCGTCTGCTTCTGCAGGAAAAGATAAAGTACCGTGGAGCACACGTCTGCCTGGACTGCAGTCCTGTTTGTGTGACGTTATCAGTGAGTGATCTGTGACCGCTTTGACAGCAGGAACAAGACCAGGAGTTTCTGCTGAGAACAACACAAACACCATCTTTGTCCTCAGGGCAGCGCTTCAGTGTGTAGTTCAAACTGTAAATGGATGAAATGGACCACACGCACTTTCTACCGTGTGTATGTCCAATCCTCCAGCAGCTGCAGCAGGTTGCTGTTGCTGCGGTGACTCACCAGTTGTTGTTGTCGGGGGAACATGTGTGTGTGTGTTCACCTGCCTCACATGTGGAAGGTGGAGCTCCTGAACGATGTTAATCTCTTCCTCTAATTAAGTGAAGCAGCCGAGCGCAGAGACTCCGGCTGGATGTTAATGAGCAGCTCCTCCTCCTCCTCAATGCTCTAATGAGCCTCATTTCATCAAATCTCTTCCAGTTGTTTCAACCCCCCCCCCCCCAAACTGCTTCCTGTTTCTCTACCTGTCAGCTGATGATCAACATCAGTGAGAGGAAGTTAATGAAGCTTTCATCCAGCTGACTGCTGCATTCATGAGCCTGTCAAGTCATCGAGTCACTGCTCCTGTGGACATTTTACATATGATCATGTTATCATTAAATACTAGTCTGTATTTGTTTCTAAGCATCAAACATAGACAAGAATAGACAATAAGTCTGTAGCAGCAACTCACTCTAATCAAAAACACTAGTTTCCATGGTTACACAATCTGCCAAATATGCCCGACAGCAAACAAACACTAAACAGACAGTCCAGAAATTCAACGTCTCCAAACGTCTCCTGAGGAGAAATAAATGAACTGAACAGAAAGAAAAGTTACAGTAACTGAGAAAAGAGCAAAGATGGCTGCTCACAGGCTGGATTACAAACCTCCTACTACACACTGCAGACAAATGCAGTATGCAGTATGTACTACATACAGTATGTAGAAGAAACAATGGACAGAAAATACAACTCAATGAAAGATTATTTATCTCAATAATTAGGTGTTTTTTCTATGGAGAAATGTGATCAAGTCAGTGGAGTAACCCTAACCCTAACCCTATTCAATTACAAGGACAACAGGAAGCTGATGTTTCTGTCCAGTGTTGACATCCAGAACCAACGCTCTCTCGTTCTTTATCAAGAAGTCGGTGGATTTATAGTCTTTCAGACATATTAACCACAAAATATTCACCAGAATCATGAAACAGTAAAGACTCCACTGACCCTAACTCTAAAGTACCACCTCTCACCATAAACAGTAAGACTCACTGAGGCACACAAATGTTTTCTCTACTTCAGGTTATTCTATTAATTCAAACATGTGTCCATGTATTTACTCTTTTCCTTTATTTCTTACAATATTATTATTATTATATTATTGTTGTTGTTGTTGCTATAATAATAATAATAATAATAATAATAATAATAATAATACTTATTATTATTATTATTATTATTCGATATTTTGAAATGGGAAGTCAGTCGGATTACTTCTGTTTTTCTTCTGTGTACTTGTACAGCAGGTGTGTGTGTGTGTGTGTACAGCAGGTGTGTGTGTGTGTGTGTGTGTGTGTGTACAGCAGGTGTGTGTACTGTATGTTGTGTTCCTTATTAAAAGTCAAACACAGAAAACAGAGCAGGTTGGATGTCAGCTGACAGTCTCCATGAACACACTGATCTGTGGAGGTTTGAGGAGTTCTCAGTGGACTCTGTTACACTGAACATCACATGAACATGAAGAAAATAAAAACTGAGCAGAAAGTTTCACTAAATGATCATCAGACCCCCCTGGGGCCCCTGACCGCCTCGGGGCCCCCTGTCAGCAGTGTTGTAGATGAACACTGGTCCTCAGAGGGCGATCCCACAGGCTGAGACCATTAACTGGTCCAGGACCAGCTCAGTATGCAGCTTCTCCTGCAGCTTTAATGTTTCCACATCACAGAGTCTCAGTGAACCATCACCCCCCATCAGACCCCTAACCTCTGACAACAACAACAACAGCTAAACATTGTATAGTTAATGAATAAAAACTTTGAGTGTGGCATGTGTACACTTTAATCCCACATGTTCAGTCTCATGGCAACGCTCCTTCATCCCAAATTATCGATGTTTATATCAGTAACAGGAGGAGACACATATGAAGGATGTGCTGTAGGAAATAAAGAATACATGAAATAAACACACAGAGAAGTCAGAGACCAGCCCGCTGTAAAAAGGAGAGATTACAAGCTGCGACTGAAATCTGTGGATTCTTACACTCTAAAAAATCACTGCTTTAAAAAGTGACCCAGTCAGAGTCACAGCACTGCGTTAACTTTACCCATGTTGTTTTTTATATTAGTTATTCATCCAAATTAAATATAGTATATATTATATAAACTGTATATGTGTATTTTATGTGCCTACATGTATGTCTAAATAAATATTATTATAAACATACAAACCAGTTATTTGTACTGCATAATATGAAGTTTTTAATATGTGAAAACAGATACAGAATTATAATAAATGACCATATATGTAAACATATACATCAAAAGAAACACGGCCAGTATTTCCTCTGATATCATAATGTGCAGATAAACACATCAAGAGCTCACTGTATATATATGTATATATCGATATCTATATCTATATATATATATATATATATACAGTATTTGTCATATATATGTTGTCTATATCCAGGTCTGCTGTACACGTCTGTGGTCTCTATGATTGGGTTTATGCTGCTTTACGTGTGCAGATAAAAATCTAACTTCTTGGTATAGATAATATATATAATGTCAGATGTTTGTATGTGATGTCAGACTGATGAGGACATGAAACGACATGATGATTGACAGAATCTGGTTATATTGGTGTAATGTTTGATGAAGCTGCTGATGGGTATGAACAGACCTCCGGCTGACTGTGATCTGCTGCAGCATTATGAGGACACCTCCACTGATGATGGTCTGAAGCAGTCAGTGTGCAGAGAGTTAATCACTGTACGCTCTCCTGCTGCTCAAACAGCCTCCTTGTTGTCACTCTCACTCTTCAGGAGGAAAAAAAGATGTCCAGAAGAGACAAACAAATGTGTTTTTCAGCAGCAAACAGATAAAGATTTGATCCTCATCGCCCCCCGAGGAGGCGATTTGGACGTGAAAGGAGAATCGGGGACAGTTATGAATGTGCGTTTGATTTCATAAAGTGACGGGGAGAACTGATCACACTGAGCTGTTTGTTGAGTGTCGTCCAGATGTGCTGCCGTTCAGACTCAGTCCATCAATGCCGCCCTGTTCGCCTTGTTCCTGACACACTGAGGGGCCCTGATGTCCACCTCAGCCCCCGGGGGGGCGGAGGGCCTGCAGGCCGGCGTTGTGGATGGGACCCCTCCACACTGGTCTCTGACAACACAAACCTGTTAAAAGACTTTAACAGCTAAATACGTCAGACAACTAAATACTTTTACTCAAGTACTGTACTTAAGTACAGTTTTTAAGATACTTGTACTTTACTTCAGTATTTTAATTTTCTGCTACTTTATACTTTAACTACACTACATTTATTTACTATATGGATATAGTTACTTGTTACTTTGCTACGTGAATCAATGCGTTGTTCGGCACACACAGTCATTGAGTGCTCTGTGGTCTCCTCCTTAACGTTTCATTTTCTTTAAAAACTCTTTAAGAACACATCTGACAGCGCAGTAAGAATATTCAATGAAAATATCTTTGTTTTGAGTATTTTCTAAAGCAAAGGTTCATGTTGCATGATTGTAGTGCAGCGAACATGAGGTGGCTCTCGATCATTCTTGTTTGGAGCTACAGACGCTAATTTTTAGAGCATTTTTTAAACAATCTAATTCAAGATAAAACTGGTTTAATACAGTATTCTTACTGCTTTGACAGATTTAATCTCTTGTTTTAGGAACAACAGTTAACAAATACTTATATTAAATAACAAATACTTATATATGTATATTATAACAATGATCCTATAATACACACACAATACACACACATAAAAATGACACTCGAAATTCAGAATGAGGAAGAAAGTGAAAGGTAGAATGGAATAGATGGAGGAAAGCCTGTACTGTGCTAGTTATTGATTACTCATTGTGTTGTCCCAGTCAACGTGTGAAATCTGGAATCGCCCAGTTCATTCTTAAATTATGGCTAAAAACCTATTTTGAGGTCAGAATGACCTTTGACCTTTGATTGTGAAATATGGTCCCAATCTCCCCTTCTGTTCCTGAGGTATGGTGTTGAATAACAGCTAAAAAAGGGTTTTTCATCACTTCATCATTGTATCTCATTAAATATCTATGTCAAATTTTGTTGTAATTACCGCATCAGTTCTTGAGTAATGGCCAAAAACATGGCTATTTGTTGGTCATTTTGAGGTCACAGTGACCTCTGACCTTTGACCAATAAATTCTAATCAGTTCATCCTTGAGTCCAAGTGGACGTTTGTGATCCTTGAGGAAAATGGGAGAAAATTGAGATGGTTCAGTGGGGGTGCTGGGGGGGCATGACAGATGGTCATATTCTGTTGATTTTGTCTACAAAAAAGGAAAATCAAGTGTTTGTGGTGATGAGGTTGGTGATGTATAATGGTGTATAGTGATGTATAGTGATGTGTAGTGTAGTTATGTGTAGTGATGTATAGTGATGTGTAGTGATGTGTAGTGATGTGATGTGATGTGTAGTGATGTGTAGTGATGTATAGTGATGTGTAGTGATGTATAGTGATGTGTAGTGATGTGATGTGTAGTGATGTATAGTAATGTGTAGTGATGTGCAGTGATGTTTAGTGATGTGTAGTGATGTGTAGTGATGTTTAGTGATGTGTAGTGATGTGATGTGTAGTGATGTATAGTGATGTGTAGTGATGTGATGTGATGTGTAGTAATGTGTAGTGATGTGTAGTGATGTGATGTGTAGTGATGTATAGTGATGTGCAGTGATATTTAGTGATGTGTAGTGATGTGTAGTGATGTATAGTGATGTGTAGTGATGTGATGTGTAGTGATGTGTAGTGATGTGATGTGTAGTGATGTTTAGTGATGTGTAGTGATGTGTAGTGATGTGTAGTGATGTGCAGTGATGTATAGTGATGTATAGTGATGTGTAGTGATGTATAGTGATGTATAGTGATGTATAGTGAAGAGTATTGTTTGATGTATCTCAGATGTGGATTAAATGCCCCCCCCTTTGGCTCCTGTCTGCCTCTTATTGAAGATGAGTGCAGCATGTGAGCCTTGATAATCTTCATCCCGATGCAGAGACACCTGTTACAGCAGCAGAGTGCATCCCATAATGTCTCTGTAAGCAGATTAGGCTCCTCTAATGCCAGGTATTTCAGGAATATTCATGCAGCTAAGTGCTTATGTAATGTCTCCGAGCCTCCTGCCTTTTTGTTTTGGCATCAGCCCCGAGGCCTCCTCACCCACATCAGAGCCTCCCAAACATCTCAAACACACACATATATACACACATATACAAATCTCTTCATCAACACAAACCGTGCTGTTGATATTTGTCTCATTCTGCTCAGAGATAATCTGCTGCTGCTGCTGCAGATATATAAACACAATATATCATTTACATCAGATAATACCACAATATCAGATATCAAACACAGAAAACTGTCATCCTGTGTAAAATCTTATTTGAATAAAAATACAAAAAAGGTTTTCAGATGTAAGAAAAATGGAATTAGTGAGTCCAGTTTGTCTCTATGTGGACAGTCTTATCTTCTTTTTCAAATCAAAACTACTTTAACTGTTCAAAGTAGTACTCAACTAATCTAGTATTGCACTTGCATAAAATTGGGAACTCGTGGTAAGTGGAGCGAATCAGAATCCGGTTTATTGCCAAGTACATTTTCACATACTGGGGATTTTCCTTGGTGTTGTGGTACATACCAGTCAAAATATAAGTAAGAGAAAATACAAATACTGCAAAAGTCAAGAATCAGAAATCAAAGAGAAATGTGTGTAAATATTGCTCATCCTGCAGCAGAGCCAGGATGATGGTGTTGATGCGGACCTGAAGTCCACAAACAGGAACCTGGCATAGGTTCCTGATTGCGGGTGCTGGAGGATGAAGTGGAGAGCCATGCTGACAGCATCTTCTACGAACTGCAGGGTGTCTGGGAGTGGTCCCAGGAGTGGGTCGGTGGTGGCTTTGAGGTGGGACAGCACAGGTCACTCAAATGACTTCATGAACACAGTGGTCAGGACGATGGGTCTGTAGTGCATTTAGTTCATTTATGTAGCGCTTTTACAAAGTGTAAAAAAACCCTCTAATCTCTAATCCCCATCAGAAGCAGCAGTGTGTGTGTGGACCAGAGGAATCAGGGACTGAACCTCCAATCCTACGACCAACAGGCAGCATTCTGGACCTGCTGAGCCACGACTGACTACTCCTGAGATCAATTAAATAGGTTTAGATTAAACTTCAAACCTGTGTCATTCATTAAAGTCTAATTCACAGCTCTGTGTTTAGCAGCACACAGAGTTTCTGTCCTCGGCTGGTTCGTCCCTCTGAAGGCGACCCGTCTCTGATTTATTGTCTCTTATGAGGAGATTTCGAGTGTGCACAGTGGTGTTCTTCAGGCCGCCTCCGTACAGCGCCGTCAGTGTCCACGCAGCTGGGACCAACACTGTTTGTCTCTCCGCCATCTCACAATGCCATGTTTGTGACGGTCAGCCGGGGGGTGGGGGCGTGGGGGTGGGGGGACTGAGGAGGCTTGTCTTCACTCTTCAGTCAGGTAGAGACTCAGAGACGATCCTCGACACAGATGGAGACACGTTCAGACATGTGTGACTCCACATCTGTACAGAGACGACCAGACCCAAAGACAGGTGTGGCATCATGACATCATCATGACATCATCATGACACCTTCAAAATCTACAGTTTCATTCAGAATCCAAACTACCATCAGGATGATGCATTTATAGAAATAACCATAAACAGCTGAGGATCATGTTGGTGATCAGTGTTCTCACTTTAACAAGTAATCAATTAATCAGTCAGTCAGTCAGTCAGTCAATCAGTCAGTCAATCAATCGATTCATCAATGGCTTTATTTGAAGAGCAGCTCTCATGTAGTAATGCATCCCAAAGTGAAGAAGCAAACTTCAGTAGAAAGATAATAATACAGTCTAAAACTACAGAAAACAGAAAAATCAAATGTCTCTGTAGGTCGATTCTTTTTGAGTTGGACCGTTAGTGTTGAACGGTTCATAAACCTTTAATTGAGTATGGCTATTAAAAATGAACTCTGTCAACACTTCATCCATTAAATAAGTCCTGTTCAAACAAAGTCATGTTTCCAAATACATCAAGAGCACTGACGCGATCCTCATCCTCACAGCATTCCTCCTCTAATTCACCAGAAATCTCTGACAGTGTTCATAACTGCCTGGGCCTCATCAACCTTAAAAGCCTGCACACTGCAAAAAATGTGGACCAATGTGAAAAGTCCACTGCCTGAAAGAAGATGTGCTCCTGTGTTGCTTTCAGCTTGTTGTGAGGAATAAACTGAGCGTGCTCCATGAAGTCCATGCTCTGTCATGTCATGTGTTGTGTCTCTAAGAGTTCCTGAAGAATGTTTCTCTGTTCATCTCTTTATTGACAACACCATCTCCTGCATGTTTCTCTGGTGGACTGTAGTTATGACCAGCACGTGTCCAGACAGTCACACGATAATGCACAGCAGCTACAGCGTGCATGAGGCTTTTTGTTCTCACCGTCGAACCGATGCAAACCGTTTGGTTTCAGACACATGCTGGAGCATTTCATCAGATATAGATCAGGTTCAAAATAACTGAATGTGCCAGAGACCCATCTCACCCTGCTCTTCCAAAGGCTTGCAAGATTTTTCCTCAGCTTCTGTCTCATGGCTTTGGAGGCTGTGGCAGTAAGTTCGAGGACAGAACAACTTTCCACAGCGCTCTCTGAATGGAGCTTCACTCTCACGTCCTTCTCTTCTGTAGATAAAAACAGACAAGACAGAGAGTGATTATCCAAAGGCAGAACACTAATAATATTCGGCAGTATGTTTGGCTTGATTGGGGTTCTAAATTAGATGATCCTGAATCGAGAGATTAGGTCTGAATCTTATAGGGTTGTACCCAGGATTTTTAACAAGATGGTGCTCAGGAAGCTAACTGGATGGAATGATAATAAGGATGTAAATGTAATAGTTGTGATAATAACCGACTTTTCTAGTGTCAAATTGCACACAATGCAGTAAAGTTAGCTATAGATATGAGCAAATTAGCTGGATAGCTGGTTAATCATAATTACCAGTGGATCTCTGTATGTACTTTGTCCACAGAAATCCCCTCCAGTCTGGAAACATGGTCGTTTGCAGGATGGCTTTCCATCTATCTCTGTCAACCAATGCTTCAGCAGATCTGTACACAGCGGAGTACTGGCCAGCAGCTATTTTCTTGTCCATGTCTGGATCTTGATCACTGAAAGGAACACAGCGCTCAGTGCAGGTTGGGTTTGTTTGGTAATGCCAGTAAGCTAGCTATAGCTGCACTGTTGTTTGTCGGTTTAGCCTTGCTGCGGTGCTGCTGCTGCTCAGTTTCCCACTCTGATTAGTTTGGCGCAGATTTTCCGCTGGTGGTTTGAAGATGTTTTGGGGTTTTTCTGTTAGCTCATGCGTGATATTTAGCTGATCACAGAATACTTTGGTTTATGCTTGTTCATATCATAAAGCTGAACTCCTGCTCACTGCTAATGTGGTTTTCTAAAGGAACCAGTAAAATGTGTCTGATAATCAGATGTGAATACGATGCAGAGGACGTGTGGTCGTCTGACAGTCTTCTGATCTGAGATCAGACTGAAGTCGACTCTTCAAAACTGAGAATCCGAAAACTGTGAAGACAGAAATATTGATGCTGGAAGTTAAACATGGACAGAACGCATCAATATTTCATTACAACAAGGAGAAGAAGAAGAAGAAGCTGTAGTTTTATTAACATGATATTTAATACAGACAGTTGTGCTTTTATTTAGTTTTTGTATCTGAAACATCAGAAATGAGATTAAAAAAGTAAAAGTTCAGCAACAAAAACTGTTGTGAGAAACAGCTGATCTATTCATCAATAAAGTCGTGGTTCATATTATAAGACAGGTGTAGTTCTGATGTCAGCAGGTGATTTCTATTCAGTAACATTGTAGTTTAGTTTAATTGATTTTATTTTTTATTTCTTTATTTCATTTTATTTAATTTCAAATACATGTTTTCTTAATATTTTGTGTTAATTATTTATTTTACTTCCCATTTATTCTTTTTTATTTCATTATTTACCTCTTTTTTATTCATATATTATGGTATATTTTGTTTTATGCTGTCTTTATTTTTTATCAAATTCATTTTTTTGTTTTTTTATTTTATTCTTTGTTTAATATTATTTTATTTTGATTAATTTATTTTTTATTTCTGTATTCCTAATGATGATTATTCTTATTTCACTGTATTTTATGTTTTATTTAGTTTTTTATTGCATTTATTTATTTTCACTTTAAACACATCTATGAACGTCATCACTTCTTCTCTCAGATGAATCTTGGTTCAGTGAGAAGAACAAGAGAAGTGAGGAAACATGATGGAGCTTCTGATCTCAGTGTGTCAGATCGCCATGATGTTTCCTGTCTTCACGTTGTTGCTGCTGGATAAAGCTTCAGTGTCTCTGTGTGAACTGAACATTGTGATGTGGCTGCAGACAGACAATAAAACCAGCAGAGCTCTTTGTTTCTGTGTGTTTACGCCTGAGGAGGAGATCCCGGACTGACGGAGGAGGAGGAGGAGGAGGAGGAGGAGGAGGAAGGCAGGAGGTGACACAAACAAAAAGAGGATGAAACCAACAACAACAAACAGCAGCAGTGATGAAACAGGAGAATCACAATAAACCTGCATAATTCTTACATTCAGTCTGCGGCTCTGCTCCTCCTGCCAGAACATAAAACAATGTGGGGACCTCACAGATATATAACATCTTCCAAGGCCAGGCCAGTCATGTGAACTCATTGCACAGCGGGGACTTTAGTTCCCTGACTTTAGTCTTCAAGACAGTGCCTCCTCCCAGGTAACTGGCATACCACCCAGACCCAGACTTTCTGATTCCACACAGTTTTTCTTTCTCCGCAATTCACTTAGATGGCGTGAGAACCAGGGATTATTGTTGCCATATGACGTCACAAATTTAATAGGTATGCAGATGTTCTCGCAGAGGTTTATACATGATGTCACTGTGTATTCATCCAGGGTTTCACATGACTCACTAAAAGTGCTCCAGTTGGTACATTCAAAGCATGTAAGTTTTTAATGGTTCTGGTTCGGGGTTTGACAAACCCTACCTTTTGGCTGTAGGTAGACACCAAGGGTATCATTGCATGGTCAGATGTTCCCATACGCTTGATAGGCTGATGTTATTGTGTTGTAGCAGTGGTCCAAGATCTGAGTCTCTCTCGTGGGGTGGTCGGTGAGTTCTTGAGATCAGTCAGTCCGGTTCAAATCTCCCAACACCGTGATGTTACGGTTAGGGTGGTCTCCTTCCAGGTCCAGCTCGTTAATGACCCCGTCTGATCTCCCTTACCTATGTAGGTGGAATGTAGACTCCTGTTAGGATCCCCGATGCAAACTCTCTTGGGAGGTAGTATGGTCTGCATTTGATGGAGATGTATTCCAGGTGAGGTGAACATTGCTCTTAAAGAAGAGTGGAGCAAATTCCCCCTCCTATGGCTCTTTGGCTGAGCCTCTGACCTGTTGTATGTTGTGAAGCCAGGAGGTTCATGGACTCACCCAGCCATGTCTCTGTTTAGCAAATTGCAGAGCAGTTCTTAAAGTCCAGATTGGTTTACATCAGCAGCAGGAGTTGTCACGAACTCAGACACAAAACTGGTGGACTCAATTGCATGACTCTCCAGACAATATTATGGGTATAACAAAATCTTTACTGAGGCAGAAACAAACAAACATAAGGCGCTCTCAGGGAGGATATACAAAAGTACAAAACAAAAACGCTCACAAGGAGGATAAAGTACAAACAAAAAACGCTCACTTGGAGGATCAAACAATAACATGGACTTGAACAAAACCTGGTAACATGAACACTTGCTGGTACACTTGATTTGGCTCATTTGACAGACTGAACAAGACGAACTGGCACAGGACAAAGGGAGACAAGGACTATTTATACATGAGGTAGGGGAAAACAGGTGAGACCAATCAGAGGCGGGGTAGACAATCACAACGGTGGGAAAATCACACAAAGGGAGGAAGTCAAGGTCTGAAATGAGAGGGAAAGGTGAGTACAAAATAAAACAGGAAGTGCAAGATGAGACTAGACGTGAGTGACTTTAACTTAACATAAAACTAAAACTAAGGCATGAACATGAAATACATTAACAAATCTGGCGAGACACAACAGGAGTTCGTCAATCTTATTCCTGACTGATGGTAACGGGGTTTGACAGGGCATCTCCAGTGTTGGGACAGGGTCCCGGATCAGCTGCCACCACGCTGTTTGTTAAAGGAAAAAGGGGACTGGAGGATAACTGGTTGAACAGGATTTCAAATCAATTTGAAACAAAAGAACATGGACATATCTTAAAGTTACAAAGATACTACTTAAGTACTGCATCCACGTGCCACCAAGTGCAATAAATTAGAGGAAACATGAATACTGTTGTGTTTTGAGTTGTTGGAGCCATGAGATGTCATGTTGTGTAGGCGTCTCACTGAGTCTCTCACCGAGCTGACAGAAGAGTTAAAGGGCAAATACACCATTTTAACAAGTTTCCCTTCAACATAAACTCTGGATCAGTTTCTGTCAATTGTGTCTTTTCCAGTGACAAACTCTGTGGAAATCAAATGATGGTCTGTGATCGCGGCCATGTTTCCACGTGTCACTCAACACACAGCCTTGTCTCTGCACACATTACACTCTGAATCTGAAAATATATTTGAAGTTAGTATTTGAAGTTGTCTCCACAGGAAGTACTGCGAGCATCAGAGACGGGTGTCAGATGGACTGATCCAATCAGTATGTGCATATTAGAGTCCAGTTAAAATTTAATTATACACGTCGTTTTTTAACATCTCTGGGATGAAACTGAATATCTTGACTTTACTCTGTTACTGCCCCAGATTTCCTCTTCAGCATCACAATGAAGTTGTGTTCAAGTCATCAGCAACAGAAACACGACGGCCGTCACCACCAGTCCAAATACACACTGTTACACACTGATATACACACTGATATACACTGCTATACTGTTATACACACTCTTACACACTGATATACACTGTTATACACACTGTTACGCACTCTTACACACTGATATACGCACTGATACACACTCATAGACTCTGATACACACCGTTATACACACTGTTATACACACTGATATACACACTCATACACACTGTAATACACACAGTGTGTAGGCTGTGGACGAGCCGTGGGCCGGGAGCCACCAGTGAAGGAAAATGATTTGATCTGAATTTGAATGTTGTGTGTGTTTGTCTTTCATTTAAACTTGTGGTCTGAATTCATACGGAGCTCCTGCTGTGACATTTAAAACAAGTCATTCAAGAGCAGGAATCAGTGTAAGTAACTTTAGAGATAATTACTAAATCAGTTAATCGTGCTCTAAGCTCGAGTTCAAAAGCACAAAATAAGTCAATCGAGACAGACTGAGTAATGCGGGAGCGTGATTCGGGGGACGATTGGAGGAATTCCAAATCATTATTGATTAATCCTGAGTGTGAGCAAGTTCAGAGCACAAAAGTAAGAAGTAGTTTGAGAACATGAATTAAGTCATTTGCGAACAGAAATCGCTCATTTGTGTGCAGGAATTTAAAGAGAGTGCTGGCCTCTGTAGTTTGTCCAACCCTGTGTTCTCTAAAAAGGTTCTAGTGTGAAATGATGTGGGCTTTGTAGATAATTGGCGGACTTTCTGGAGAAGACCTGGTCTGATTAGGAGAGATGGCATTCATCCCACTTTGGATGGAGCCGCTCTCATATCTAGAAATCTGGCCGAATTTTATTAGTGGCCCAAAGCCATGACAGCTCAGAGTTCAGACCATAGACTTAATACAGTCTGTGGTCCAGACCAGGAGGCAGAGCTGCAGTCCTACACACTTCTCTGCGCTTCCATTAGAGCAGTTACCCACCCTAAACTCCACAGAGAGGTTGTCTGCCCCCAGACCACTTAAATTATTTAAATCAAAAGTAAACAGAAGAGGAGTCACACATAAAAACCTAATAAAAAGTAAAACCTCCACTGCAACAGTACAACAAAATAGGAGAATTAAATGTGGACTCTTAAACATCAGATCTCTCTCATCTAAAGCTATTCTAGTAAACGATCTAATATCAGATCATAATATTGATTTATTTTGTCTTACTGAAACCTGGCTGTGTCAAGGTGAATATGTTAGCCTAAATGAATCCACTCCCCCCAGTCACATTAATACTCACATTCCTCGAGGCTCAGGCCGAGGAGGTGGAGTTGCAGCCATCTTCGACTCAAGCCTATTAATCAAACCTAAACCTAAATTAAATTATACCTTGTTCGAAAGCCTTGTTCTTAGCCTTTCACACCCAACCTGGAAAACACTACAGCCAATTCTATTTGTTATAGTGTACCGAGCTCCTGGACCGTATTCTGAATTTGTATCTGAATTCTCAGAGTTCTTATCAGGTTTAGTCCTTAAAACAGATAAAATAATTATTGTAGGTGATTTTAATATTCATGTGGATGTAGAAAATGATAGCCTTAGTGCTGCTTTATCTCATTATTAGATTTGATTGGCTTCTGTCAGAGTGTACATAAACCCACTCACTGTTTTAACCACACCCTCGACCTTGTTCTTGTTTATGGGATTGAAATTGAACATCTAATAGTCTTTCCACAGAATTCTTTTTTATCAGACCATTTTCTATTAACTTTTGAATTTCTATTACTGGACTACACGCCATTAGGCAAACATTCCTACACTAGATGTCTATCTGATAGTGCTGTAGCTAAATTTAAGGAAGTGATTCCATCGGCATTTAATTCAGTTCCATGTCTCAATGTAACAGATGACTCCTATGCTAACTTTAGTCCCTCCCAAATTGATCATCTTGTTGATAGTGCTGCAGGCTCCTCTGAGAATAACACTTTCGACTCTATAAGCCCCTCTAAAAAGAAGATAATAAAACCAAGAAGAGGTTGGCTCCATGGCATAACCATAAACCATAAAATTAAAACAAACATCGCGAAAACTTGAAGGAAATGGCGTTCCACCAATCTGGAAGAATCACGCGTTTAGCCTGGCAGATAGTCTTAAAATTTATAGGAAGGCCCTCCGTAATGCCAGAGCAGCCTACTACTCATCATTAATAGAGGAAAATAAGAACAACCCCAGGTTTCTGTTCAGCACTGTAGCCAGGCTGACAGAGTGTCACAGCTCTGTTGAGCCATGTATTCCTAGACCTCAGTAGTAATGACTTTATGAGCTTCTTTAATGATAAAATTCTAACTATTAGAGACAAAATTCAGCACCTCCTGCCCTCAGTTGGTACTGACTTATCTTCAAACACAGGAACCTTAGAAACAACTGTAA
The DNA here is from genome assembly GCA_005408345.1 of Macquaria australasica. Taxonomy (NCBI): domain Eukaryota; kingdom Metazoa; phylum Chordata; class Actinopteri; order Centrarchiformes; family Percichthyidae; genus Macquaria; species Macquaria australasica. The sequence continues at coordinate 28,903 of SEMN01001296.1, forward strand.
AACCTGTACATTTAGACTACTTTTCTCCCATCCTTGTAATCAACTAGCTTCCATGAGTTTCCTCATCTAAATAGCGTGTCTCCTTAAGACCCAGCGTCCCAACTAGGCTGCTTAAAATTTTACCCTTGGTGGCACTTATTTACTAGATATGATCAATCTGTCCTTATTAAAAGGCTATGTGCCACAGTCCTTTAAAGTAGCTGTAATTAAGCCTCTTCTTAAAAAGCCCACTCTTGATCCAGGGATTTTGTCAAATTATAGACCTATATCTAACCCTCCTTTTCTCTCTAAGATCCTTGAGAAAGCAGTCGCCAATCAGTTGTGTGACTTTCTACACAACAACAAGCTGTTTGAGGATTTTCAGTCAGGATTTAGAGTGCATCATAGCACAGAGACAGCACTGGTGAAAGTTACAAATGACCTTCTAATTGCATCAGACAAAGGACTTGTCTCTGTACTTGTCTTACTAGATCTTAGTGCTGCATTCGATACCATTGACCATCACATTCTATTACAGAGACTAGAACATTTAATTGGCATTAAAGGTACTGCACTAAGCTGGTTTAAATCCTATATATCAGATCGATATCAGTTTGTACACGTTAATGATGAATCCTCTATGCACGCCAAAGTTAGTCACGGAGTTCCACAAGGTTCTGTGCTTGGACCAATTCTATTTACCTTGTATATGCTTCCTTTAGGCAATATTATTAGGAAGCACTCCATAAATTTTCATTGTTATGCAGATGATACCCAATTATATTTATCGATCAAGCCAGATGAAACCAATCAATTAGCTAAACTTCAAGCATGCCTTAAGGACATAAAAACCTGGATGACCTGCAATTTTCTGATGTTAAACTCAGACAAAACCGAAGTTATTGTACTTGGCCCCGAACACCTTCGAAACACATTATCTAAAGATATAGTTTCTCTAGATGGCATTGCCCTGGCCTCCAGCGACACCATAAGGAATCTTGGAGTTATCTTTGATCAGGATGTGTCCTTTAACTCCCACATAAAACAAACTTCAAGAACTGCCTTTTTTCATTTACGTAACATTGCAAAAATCAGGCACATCCTATCTCAAAAAGATGCAGAAAAACTAGTCCATGCATTTGTTACGTCTAGGCTGGACTATTGCAACTCTCTATTATCAGGCTGCCCCAATAAATCCCTTAAGACTCTCCAGCTGATTCAGAATGCTGCGGCACGTTTACTGACAAGAACCAGAAAAAGAGAACATATTTCTCCAATATTAGCTTCTCTACACTGGCTCCCTGTAAAATCCAGAATAGAATTTAAAATCCTTCTCCTCACCTTCAAAGCCCTAAATGGTCAGGCACCATCATATCTTAAAGAGCTCATAGTACCCTATTACCCCACTAGAGCACTGCGCTCCCAGAATGCAGGGTTCCTTGTGGTTCCTAGAGTCTCTAAAAGTAGAATGGGAGCCAGAGCCTTCAGCTATCAAGCTCCTCTCCTGTGGAACCAGATCCCAGTTTGTGTACGGGAGGCGGACAACCTCCTCACATTTAAGAGTAGGCTTAAGACTTTCCTCTTTGATAAAGCTTATAGTAGGGCTGACTCAGGTGACCCCTGAGCCCCCCCTTAGTTATGCTGCTATAGGCCTAGACTGCCGGGGGACTTCCTATGATGCACTGAGCTCCTTTCTCCTCCTCTTCCTCTCCATCTGTACGCCCTCATATCCCATCAATGCTTGTTATTAATTCAACTTCTTCCCGTAGTTGTGTGCTTTCTCTCCTCTCTCTCTCTCTCCTCCCCTTCTGTTGCTTTCTGCAGGTATTTCTGCCTCTGGAGCTGTAGAGTCTGGGTCTGTGGTTGCTGCCGCCTGCTGCCCCCGTGCTCCTGCTCTGCACCCGCTGATGCTATTGCTGTTGTTGCTGTTGTTATTAGTATTGCTATTATAATGTTGCTCTTAGTGTTGTTTCCGTTGGTGTTAACATCAATGCCATTACCATATCTATGCTGTATTGTGCTGCTGTATGTTCTCTTTCCTCCTGCTCTCTCTCTCCCGCTCCCCCCTTCCCCCTTCAACCCAACCGGTCGAGGCAGATGACCGCCCACCTTGAGCCTGGTTCTGCTCGAGGTTTCTACCTGTTAAAAGGGAGTTTTTCCTTGCCACTGTCGCATAGTGCTTGCTCATGGTGGGAACTGTTGGGTCTCTGTAAATATAAAGAGTCAGTCTAGACTTGCTCTATTCGAAAAAGTGCCCTGAGATAACTTTGTTATGATATGGCGCTATATAAATAAAACTGAATTGAATTGAACCAGAAACTAAAACTACCACCTAATAATCTCCCCGCACACCACCCAGTTTTTATATGAACTACAAATTATTTTCTGTCTGCTTTATGTTGACACTGGAAACCCTGCACACTGCAAATGAATGATTCTCTGAGAAGGTTTCAGCATCACAGTGAGTCTGAGTGTGTCCTCAGGTTTCTGGATCTTGTTCTTTACAAAGAGTTTCTGAACTGTGTCTCTTTCTTACAGTTTTCGTCCTCTGTGGTGTTCAGACGTGTAGTCCCACCTCTCACCTTGTTGCTGTGAAAGGAGAACTGGGTAAAAAGCCTGGTTGTTGGGTAACAGCTGTCTGACTCAGAGAGTGTGTGGTGGATGTTAAAGTGCAGACTCAGCAAATTTCGTCACTCTGCAGTCTGTTGGCAGGTAAACTGTCAGTGCTGTTGCAACAGCAGGCGACCTGACAGGCCGACAGTTCCCCTCGGATCAGTTTCACTGCAGCACAAAGAGGAACTACTTTTACCTTCAGATTCTGCAGCTCACGCTGACCTGCAGTGACCTGAATGCACCACACACACTGCTGAGGCGTTCACTGATTGTCTGTAAACCGAAACACTGACTACAGTGAGTTCAGACCAAACTCTGGCTTAAAATAGTATTTATATATAATATTAGTTCTGTGAAAACAACTATGTAATGACTTGGTAATTGCACTTGTTGCACTCTGTCACAGAGAAGCAGCCAGACAGCTAAAGAGCTACGAGTGAAAGCTAGCTTCAGTTAGTTATTCAACAACCAAACGAGGAAGTAGCAAAATCCAATCATAATGAAGAAAAAAAAAGCCAGCTAGACTCATGCTAAGCTAGCTAGTTTAGCAGAGTAGCAGTAACAGTAGCTCTCATTCGACTCCAGTGGAATCACCTGATTTAATAAGTGAAGCTTTCTTTAAATCACATTGTTAAATGTATGAAATTATAGAATCATTCATAATAAGTATTAATATTAGACAGATGGACACAAAGCAGCAGACCTGCAGTTTCTGTCCTCTCTTCCTTTACAGGGTTAGTGATATTTTTTAATTAAAGTGATTCTTCACCTGAAATCCGTGTGTTTAGTCTCAAACTTCCACTTACTGGTGACAAAGACTGGATCACTGACTGGTCAAAGGTGACGAGTCAGGAAACATGAATCATTTCTACCGTTAGGAAGCTGCTCAGCACACTGAGGACGCATCCTCTGTCCTCTGTACTTAAGGTGAGGGGTTTATATTCTACAATTGTTGGAGTCAAAGACTTGCTTTAATTTGTTCATTGACATTAAAATGAATTGTTGCTATGTAGCGGGTGTTAAACTATCAGTTATTATTTGAATGATTATGAATGCAGTCTGGTTGTTGGAGCAGGAATAAACCATGATAATACTTGACACTGGATTTTTGTGTCAGGTCTTGTGAAGCTTTGAGTGATTTTGACCCGAATTTTGGTGTCAGCTCTTACCTGCAGTAAAATTCTTTTACCTGGAAATCCAGGTAAAAACATGGGTTAAAACGTGCTGCAGTAGCATCCACAGGATTTTGTTCCCTGTAGATTTTAGATTGTAATGACCCCATAACCTTTACTCTAAGTGCTGAATTACAGCTTATCAATATATCATCAGAGAATTTCTAATTCAAAATTGCGTTTTTGGCTAGACCATAATTAAGTAGAGTACTGCACAATGTTTGCTTTTGTTTTATTGTTTTAAAGTGTTTTGGTTTTTATCATGCAGAACTTTTCATATATGTTTGTGTTTTTGTGGCGTTAATGAGCTTCCATAACCTCCACCTCTTCCTCTGTGGTGTTTGTCTTCCTCTTGTTGCAGCAGCTGCTGGATGGGAAACGTCTGTTTAACACTCAGCAGCTGAAGTGAGCCATCAGGTCTGTGGCAGATTACCTTCCACCAAGAGGCCCAGAGGGACCAGGCTGAGCTAACACCACCTGACACCTCCCTGTATGTATCAGTATGGGATTCACAGGTCGGGCGGAGCAGTCGCAGTGCCGCAAGCTGCCAGCTTTCCTTGTCACTAACCGGCTCTGGCAGCCATGTTGGCTCGCTGTCATGTTGATCCACCCTGAAGCTGAGGTGACACTGTGGGAAACCTGGGAGGAGAGCTTTACACCACCCTCACTGGAATGACAGTTCCCACCATCAGTCTTCCTCCCTCAGTTTAAAACGTCTCATTTCAGGGTGTTAAAGATGCCCCGACGTCTCCGGTTGACCCTCCGGTTTCTTTACGTTTAAAGACGCCCCGACATCTCATATTATTGTCTCATATTGTCTCTTATTGTCTCTGTGAGTCATCCTCTCCATGATAAACTCATTGTGTCCTGTTTGTCTCACAGATGAGGACTCTGGTCTGAGTGATACACACTTCAGTCCTGATACAGAAAACAGGTCACATGTTGTTCTGCAGAGACTGAAACTGGCTCAGATCAACGTGAACTCAGACTGTTAGCTGGCAGTTGTTGGAGGTCAGAGGTCAGACCAGGTGAGGACTGAGACCAGGAGTGGAGGTTCATTCTTGACCTGAGTGCACGTTACTCAGCTAAATCACTGAAACACAAACAGGATAATTAGGACCTGTGGCTCCTCCTCATGTTAGTGCTGCATCACTCGTACACAACCTTTACTTTAAAATGTAAAACTCCCTCAGAGTGGAAGACTGCTCAGTTGCTTCCACTGCATAAAGGTGGTGACTTGTGATCTAAACAACATCGAGCTTCATCCAAGCTGTCCTGTCCAATCCCTGCTCAACTCACTGGAAGATCAAAATGTCCTCTAGCCGCAGCAGTCAGGCTTTAGACCTGCTCATCGTACAATAACGGCCTTGGAGGACCTCGTTAACTCACCTGAGAGAAACCAATGCTGTGCTGAGGCTTCTGATGATGTGGATCAGGTCAGATCTCTGCTCCAGGTCAAACTGTTGCTGATAGTTTCAAATCAATCAGATCAATATTAGGCTGATAGTTTCAAATCAATCAGATCAATATTAGGCCCGCTGCTCTTTACTCATACATAAATTATTTATTATCCAACTCAGCACTTTAATGTCCATTTTTCTGCTGATGACACCATGTTGTATCAGATCCAACCTTAACCGACCAGACCGTCTCCGGGTTCCAGACTTCCTGTTTAGTTTAAAGTTTGTTCTAAAGTCCAAAAAGACAACTGTGTTTATTTCACCATTGATGTTCCCAAACAGGTCCAGGCTCCACGTGGAGATCAGAAACACTGAGGTGTAAACTCTAGGTTTTAAGACAGAACTGAAGAACAGAACTCCCCTTCACATCATTTTCTTTTTGCTGTTTGTTTGTGAAGTTTGAACAGACTTTGAATTTCTTCATCAAAGTTGCGTCTCTGAGCCAAACATCTGTTTGGAAATTTCTTCATTATTTCCCTGATTTTCAACACTGGTATGAACTCCAGCAGACATTACCGATGTGTTTCTGACAGTCTGACCTCTGTCCTGTAAACTCAGAATGGCCTCTGCGCTCCGTAGTCATCCTCAGTTTACAGGATCACACAGTGTAAAGTTGCACAGTCAGAGAGGAAGTTCACCTGCTGCCTCATCAGAGACAAAACCTGCAGCTCTGTGAGTCACTGATGATGTAATTTTGTAGTCCAAACCTGAAGCTTCAATCAGGCTTAAAACTGCAGATTTCTAATGGAGGTTCTGCATTGGTATTTTGTTAAGTCAAGAAAGAGCTCAGAACCGAGACTTATGACATCTTATATATATATAAAATTTATGTATTCCTCTGCTTTTCTTCATTACACACGTTTCCACTTGCAGCCTGATGAACTTAACCATCTAAATTTATTAAAAGACTGCTTACACTTACAAGTTTCACATCAGCCACAATTTGACTTGAATTGATTATGAAATGTGTGACGGCTGGTGTGAGCGGGCAACAGGGATGGAACCCAAACGCAGAGGCAGGGAGATTGGTAGAGTTAGTAACGTTTAGTTGCAGCTGTGTTGTGTTTAGTTGCAGCTCTGTAATGTGTTGCTGGTTGTGTTTAGTTGCAGCTCTGTAACGTGTTGCTGGTTGCGTTGCTGTGACTCTGAGCTTTGCGGTCGATCCAATGCTGACATCAGGACACGCCTCATAGCCTGACTCGTCCCCAGCGGCCGCTCAGAGGCAGCTGAGCGAGGAGACTGGGGTGGTTGGACTGGATTCAGGGATTAGGTGTTCCAGGGAGGGGAGGAGGGTTTGTTGGCTCGCTCCGTCCCCCAGAGGACGCTGGGAATGAAGAGAGAGAGTGCCCTCAAAACACCATCCACCCCCATAGTCTCTCTCTCTCTCTCTCTCTCTCTTTCTGTTGCTTGCCCATGTTGGTATGCAGAGAGAGACGGCGGCCAACCAAAGACTGCATGACATAGCAGCAGCATGAGAGAGTATGGAAGACCAAATCTGCCAGAAAACTGATAAAAATTGGTACTGACAAAAATAAAAATACATATATTGGGTCAAAATAATATAAGTACTAAGTCATAATTTAGAATTAAATGAATGTTAAATGTTTATTTTAATTTTGACATTTTAAGTAAAAGATCATTTCTCAAAATTATGAAATATTAAGTCAAACATTTTATTTTTTAAGTGAGAATTGGAGTCTAACAAATACTGGATTTTTAGGCTGATATTGATATTGAGAGTAAAAAAAGATTCCAATATGAATTTTTGGACAACATAAAAACATAACATATACAAACATTTTGAGAAGGATTTATCAAACGTAGTTCCTAAAGAAATGTGATACAGATCTGTAGTGAGCGGACATTTCACAGTGTAAAAATAAATGTCCTGCTCACTACAGATCTTTTGCATAATTGCATTATTTTGAAATTATGACATGAGATTGCATGTCAAAATAATAGCATAATAAGTAACAATTTCAAGTCACGATAATTATTATTATTTATTATCTTATTTTGCCTTAAAAAGACATACATTTGACTTACTATCACAATTTGGACTAAGAATCTCAAAGTTTTGATTTACTATGATAATTTTCTGTCATAATATTTTCATAATGTTCAGTTTGTGATCTTGATGCATCTGAAGGTGCAGCCGAGTCGTGTCGCTGCTCCTCCATGTTGAAAGGAGCCAGTTGAGGAGGTTTAACATCTGATCCACCTGGTCGTGTTCATTCACAGCATGTTTTAATTCTCTCTAATGTGTTTCCTGTCTGTATCTCAACTCTCACTACCAAATAAACACTATAATGAATGCTAAAAGAAGGAAAAATGTCATAATTTTGACTTAAAATTCTGACTTACAAAGTTATAATTTCATATAACATAATTATATAATTTACCTTACCCATAACTTTCTCTTTGTCATGAGTAATGATGTTGACTTATCTCCAAATGATGACGTAGTAAGTCGAAACTATGAGATAGTTTTACATTTTAATTATAAGTTTCAACATTCTGACTTAAATCAAAAGTGAATTAAAATCAAAGACAAAGGTCAAAGGATTGTTTTATATACTATTTTTTGACTTAGGTCAAAATCTGAAAAAAACATACATTAAGTCAAAATTAGATTAAATTATTAAGTCTGATGACTTTTTTTAACATAATTTGAAGTCACAATTATGACTTGTTAATATGTCATAAATCAACATGAGTGTTTTTATTTCTGTCATTCTCAGTGTTGCTTCTGGTTTATTTTGGCATGAATGAGCTTCTGTATAGATCTGATGAGCAGAGAAACAAAGAGAAGAAGAAGAAGAGGAAGAAGTGTTTTCACTTCAGAGTTGGAGGAGGGGATGGAGGACAGAGAGAGAGGAGGAGAAGAGCTCCACCTACAGGACAAACTGAACACAACACACACAAATCTTTGTTCATCTAAATATTCTACATGACTGCAGAGATCAGCTTCATTCTGCTTATATTTCAGGATACATTTCCAAAACGGCAGCAAATGTAAGTTTTGAGGCTGAATCTTTTTTTAAAATCTAAAGCTTTTCTAAACATATGGAGGTCTTTATGTTTCTAAAAACACAACTGATTTCTTAAGGGTGCAAAGGTTTTCTCAAGTTATAAAAGTTTTCTTTTCTTGTTGGCCTGATTTTCATGTCAGCAGTGTCTGTTTATTGATTTTACTGTAGCGATCTGGTCAGTTTCCATTTTTATCCATAAAGATCCTGACTCTCTCTATATATATATATATATATACACTATATTCTACAATATTTCTGGAACTGAGGAATGTGAACATTAGAAAAACTGATTTGATGTGTGTATTGTTGCAGTAAAATGTCCAACCGTCAGACAGTGATGACATTTTTTTCTTATCTAAACTCTGCGTTTCTCTGATGTCACGTTCAATTACAGCGAGCTGTCATCGCCTCGTCACAGGAAACTCCGCCCTCCTCAGGTTTGCCTCCAAAAATAAAATTTTAAATGCAACAAGATCAAATCCTTCTGGATGAATATCAGAAGAATTTATTGGTGACAAAATAATCACTTTACAGTCGTTACACAGCTGTTAACACTGTTAAAAACATCGCTCTCAATAATCATCGAGTCGCACAGTTTTTAACTCATTCATAAAATAACAACAAGAACGTTTTTCTTTCAATAACACCACATTTTTTCTTAAAGCACTTAAGATTTCCTTCATAAAACACAAAGTTTTTTAAAGCATAAATTCTTACAAAGGAAACAGAGCCGTTTCCCTTAAAACGTGTTTTCTGACATGAGGTCTGGTTGAGGACTTGGTAAAAGATGAACTCCTTTCTAACAGTTCACACCTTGATTCAGTATCAGACTGTAAATGATCTCTCTTCAGGCTCTGATCCTCAGCAGGTGAAGAATCCTCCGCAGTCTGATCCACGTTCAGCTTTAACGAGTCCTGATCCTCGTCCTCTCTGACTCCAACTGTAACAACAGACCTCAGAGTCTCCACCACACACACAAGAAGATTGACCCTGTTTGATCTCGTCATCATGGGTACTCCTTTTTGGATGTGTTGAGGCCTCCCAAGATCTGTCCCGGTCTGTCCTTGTCTGTCCTGGTCAGTCCTGGTCTGTCTGGCCTGTCCCGGTCTGTCCCGGTCTGTCCCGGTCTGTCCCTGGTCTGTCCTGGTCTGTCCTGGTCTGTCTGGTCTGTCCCGGTCTGTCTGGCCTGTCCCAGTCTGTGTGTCCTACCCTGGTCTGTCTGGCCTGTCCTGGTCTGTCTGGTCTGTCCTGGTTGATTTTTAGTCTCATGTGGCTTTGAGGCTTCGCTGTTAATACAGTGTAACTTCATCAGGACTAATAGCAGCTAAAACGTTAGCAACCCTGGTGTTGTCCTGCGTTGATGTTCATACAGATGTTCTCCTGATGTCCCCCCCAGTGATGAAATCTGTGATGGACCAGAACTAAAAAAACCTTTTCCACAAAAGTTAATTTGGCCTGTGTGTTATGGCATCTCTTTATTTGTGAGCCAGAACATATAATTCAGGTTTAGTCAAGTCCTTTTTCATTAATGATATTATAGAGATTTAGTCTGAGCCTTCCATTGAAAGAATACAGAGCTGTCTGTCAGAACAGAGACCAGCAGAGTCTCTTCTGGTCTCCGTCACCTCCAGCTCTGAGGTATAATTCATGTTTCCACACTGAGGGTGGCCGCTCAGCACTTTAACCACCAAACCAAACCCTGCTGTGAGCCTTGCTTCTACTCACCTCCCTCCATGTGGGACCAGGCTGCTCTGAAAGAGTTTCCAGGTTTGGAAAACAGTCAGCATGCCGTTAAAACGGGAGTTAATTAAACTAAACTGACACACGTGGCGCTTTACTTCACACAGTAGATCCTTGCTTTAATTGCTACCTGGTTCTAAAACCCCTCTTTCATCTAAAACTTCTTCCTCTGCCAAGGTTTTCAAAGTGGAAATGTATTTATTGGAGTCTTACCACTTCCTACCACATCATCTGGAGACTCCATGATCCAAAATAAGAAGACATGATGTGATTGTAGAAGAAAAGGTCAATAGGAGAGAGAGCTATTAGACCAAATATACAACAAAGAAAAATCTGTAACTTCATTAAAACAAAGTTCATTTCCTCTCAGTGAAACATTTGCTCAAGTTGTTATGCCCCGCAAATTTTAAGTTTATTTAGTTGAGTTATCTTGTGCTCATGTTGTCTTGTCATTTCCTGTTTAATTTTGATATTCAAGTATCCCTCTCGTTTCAGGTGTTTTGACTTCCTGCCCTCATGTGTTTCCTGCCGGTCTGATTGTCTTCCCCCTCCCTGATTGTTTCCACCTGTTCCCCATTACCTTGTGTATTTATAGTCCTTGTCTCCCTTTGTCCTTTGCCAGTTCGTCTTGTCTTCATGCCAGAGAACCAGCGTTTTGCCCACATCAAGAATCTTGTCAAGTGCCCATGTCTAGGTCAAGTTATTGTTTTGTTTTTTCAAGCCTTGAATGGTTTTTTCCCTCTTTGGAGTGGTTTTTTGTTTGTTGAACTTTTCTTCAGTAAAGACTCTTTTGATTTTGACACTTTTTGTCTTGAGTCGTGCATTTGTATCTTGTTCGTGTGATCAGTCATAACACAAGTTATATTCTTAAAGGAAATGTTTTTTCTTCCATGGCTTTGGTCATCGATATTACAGTCCAACAGGTGATGAGATGGTTATTTGTTTGTTGTTATATTCAGGACTCTGATTCCCAGCAGCTCTCCATGAGTCCTTCAGTCTGAACATCATGTCCTTTAATCTGAACATCAAGTCCTTCAGTCTGAACACAAAGTCCTTCAGTCTGAACATCAACTCCTTCAATCTGAACACAAAGTCCTTCAAGTCTGAACATCAAGTCCTTCCTGAGTTGTCAGTAACGACTACTCCTTTATAACTAGTGATTAATTAAATCAGGTTGCAGAGGACACAGGGACAGAGTGTGTTTGACTTCTGAATGAAGAAGGTGATCGTTCTCACAAGTCCAGAAAATCCATCTGTAGTGATTAACTTCAGACCATCCCCCCCAAAAAACAAAACAAATGTATTTATGGGATCTATGGGATCCCACAGCATCATACCGAGACCACCTGGGTATAAACCAGGAACCCTGTCCCCTGGACCACAACAATATAACCTGATTCGAACAAACGTGACACCTGTCTGGCCATGATATTCATTAATCTGAAGAAAGCCTCTGAGTTCACTTGTTCATGAGGAATTTAAAGGTCTTAGTTTAATTGACTCAGGTGAACTTGAGCAGAAATATCCAGAGGGTTTGGAAAGTTTCACGACTTAACGGCTGTGTTGTTTGACTCAGCCAGATGTTTCTCATCAACAAATGGATTTCCCACATTAGTTCATGTCAGAGGGTTAAAACAGAGAAATAAATGAGCAGTGGACGCTCGGCTGTGTGACATTTAAAAGGCTTCAGCTTCTCAGCAGCACAAAGACCAAGTTGAGGGGATCGAGAGTGTTTGGGTGTTAAAGATAAATGTTTAGCAGCGAGTACAGAGGACCTTTCTGAAGTCTCATTGGTTGGTGATTTCACTGGAGAGCAGCAAACTCAGTCTGATCCTCATTGTTGACTTCAGCATCATGTTGAGTTTCCTCCAGCAGCTCCGGACACATGAAGGATAATCTTCTGCAGCGTTAAAAGCTCGTCTCCTGTGGACTGTCGTCCTGTCAGGCTGCAGTCACAGATAATAAGCACAGCTCTGACATCAGCCTCTGGTTTTAGTTTTTGTCTTTTACTGCACTGAATTGAACTGGTGGCAGCTGGGTGTCAAACTGAAATATTTTTCACTTAGATTTGTCCAATATCTAAATTGACTTCCGTTATCAGGATTTGAGTCCGAATTCTTATTCCCAGGTCGTAATTTTAAAAAGAAAAGAGTCTCCTGTATCTGCTGCAGATAGCTCAGACGTCATCTTCTGATTTTAGTTTTTGTCTCTTTCTACACTGAACACAACATATCTTCTACTTAGATATCAGATTTGTCCAATGTTGAATTTCACTTCTGGCCCAGTTTCACAATTTCAAGTTTCTGATTTCTTTCAGAATAAGACAGGCAGGAGGTTTAGGAGATAAAACACAGTTATTAACAAGTTCTGAGATACGCTAATTCTCGTATAGCAGATGATTGACAGCTGCATCCTTCCCACAGATATTATCATGAACTTTTCTAACACCGTCTTTGATTAGATTAGATTAGATTAGATTCAACTTTATTGTCATTGCACATGTCACAGGTACAAGGCAACGAAATGCAGATAGCATCTAACCAGAAGTGCATAAGCAGTAGAATAACAATGAATATAAATATAGAGGGTATATGAATATTTACAGTATATACAGAAAGTATACATAAAGTGCAGAATGTGCGGTTTGAATGTACAGTAGTGCAATGGTATTAGGGTAAGCAGATAAAAAAAAAAAAAAGTACTTAATAGTGCAGTGATGTCAATTCAGTTCGGTCCAAGGGGGTTGGTAAGTGTGTGTGTGTGTGTGTGTGTGTGTGTGTGTGTGTGTGTGTGTGTGTGTGTGTGTGTGTGTGTTGGGGGAGGGTGGGGGGGACATCAGGGGGCAGAGTTCAGCAGGGAGACAGCTGATGGGAAATAACTGTTCCTGAACCTGGTGGTTTTAGTCCGGAGACTCCTGTAGCGCCTCCCAGAAGGCAGGAGGGCAAACGGTTTGTGTGCTGGGTGGCAGGAGTCTTTGCTGATGTTCTTTGCTCTCCTGAGACAACGCTTCCTGTAGATGTCCTCAACAGCAGGAAGTGAGGCTCCACCCTCTGTAGCGCCTTCCGGTCCGAGACAGAGCAATTCCCGTACCAAACTGTAATGCAGTTGGTTAGGATGCTCTCGATGGTGCAACGGTAGAAGTTCACCAGGATGTCTGAAGAGAGGTGGTTTTTCTTTAGAGTCCTCAGATAAAAGAGGCGCTGGTGAGCCTTCTTAACCAGGTAGGAGCAGTTATTCAACCAGGTGAGGTCCTGCGAGATGTGGATCCCCAAGAATTTGCAGCTGGTCACACGCTCCACCGCCGCACCGTTGATATGGATGGGTGGGTGTGTGTCAGCATTCCTTCAAGTCCACGATGAGTTCCTTGGTCTTATTGGTGTTGAGCAGCTGGTTGTTCTCATCGCACCACACAGCCAAGCGGTCCACCTCCTCTCTGTAGGCTGACTCATCGTTGCCCTTGATGAGGCCAATCACTGTGGTGTCATCCGCAAACTTGATGATGGTGTTAGAGTCATGTACAGGTCTGCAGTCATGAGTGAAGAGGGAGTAGAGGAAAGGACTCATCACACAGCCTTGTGGTACGCTGGTGTTTAGGGTGAGGGTGGAGGAGCAGTGGTGGTCTGACCGAACACGTTGAGGCCTGTTGGTCAGAAAGTCCAACAACCAGTTGCAAATAGGAGCACTGATGCCCAGATCTGTCAGTTTGGTGATTAGTTTGGAGGGGATGACGGTGTTAAATGCTGAACTTAAGTCTATGAACAGCAATCTGGCGTATGTGTTGACATTGTCCAGGTGTGAGAGGACAGAGTGCAGCGCTATGGAGACTGCATCTTCTGTGCTCCTATTCACGCGGTAGGCAAATTGGTGGGGGTCCAGGGTGGGGGGAAGACAGGATTTGAGATGTGCCAGAACCAGCTGTTCTAAACACTTTGTGATGATGGGGGTGAGTGCTACTGGGCGGTAGTCGTTGAGACATGTTGGAGTGGAGTGTTTTGGTACTGGTACGATGGAGGTGGTCTTGAAGCAGGTCGGCACAACTGCATGGGCCAAGGACATGTTGAATAAGTCCGTCAGGACCCCTGCCAGCTCCCCAGCACATGCTCTAAGCACACGTCCGGGGATGCCATCGGGGCCAGCAGCTTTGCGTGCGTTGATCCTGCTCAGCACTGCTCTGACATCAGTGAGGGAGAGTGTTAGGGGTTGGTGATCTGCAGTCAGCTCTGTCTTGGATGCCGGCTCCTGGTTGTCCTTGTCAAAACGAGCATAAAAATTGTTAAGCTCGTTGAGAAAGGAGATATCAGAGGATGGGAGAAAGGGGTGGATGGGCTTGTAGTCACTGATGACCTGAATGCCTTGCCACATACGTTGGGGGTTGGAGTTGGAGAAGTGCTCCTCAACCTTCCGTTTGTAGCAGTGCTTGGCCTTCTTGATGCCCCGCTTCAGGTCAGCCCTAGCTGTACTGTAGGCTTGTACATCTCCTGATCTGAAGGCGATGTTGCGGGCCTTCAGCAGTAGGCGGATATCCCTGTTCATCCAGGGTTTCTGATTTGGGTACATGGTGATCTGCTTCTGGGTGGTGACACTGTCTATGGTGATGGAGATGTAGTCCAGTACAGAGGAAGCATAGCTCTCAATGTCTGTGTGGGAGTGACAGGTTGCCTGAGTGGCAAACATGTTCCAGTCTGTGTGTTTGAACCGGTCCTGCAGCACAGAGTCAGTCCCCTCTGGCCACACTTTTATTGTCCTCACTGTGGGTTTCACACGTTGGATGAGTGGTGAGTACTTAGGGGAGAGAAACAGAGAAAGGTGATCTGACTGTCCTATGTGGGGGAGGGGTGTAGCTTTGTAAGCTCCAGCTATGTGTTAGAGTAAACCTGGTCCAGGGTCTTGTTTCCCCTAGTGTGGCAGGAAACATGCTGATGAAGTCTGGGAAGTACTGTCTTCAAGTTGGAGTGATTAAAGTCACCCGCAAAAATAAAAGCAGCCTCTGGGTGTGTTGTCTGCTGTTTGCTAGTGGCTGCATGTAGTTCTTTCATTGCAAGCTTAGCATTAGCATCTGGTGGTGTGTACACAGCAGTAACTATAACTGATGTGAGTTCTCTTGGGAGATAATAAGGTCTACATTTAACCATGAGAAACTCCACATTAGGTGAGCAGTGTCTCTCGGTGATAACAGAGTCTGTACACCAAGCTTTGTTTATATAAATGCACAACCCTCCGCCTCTGGTTTTACCGGAGTCAACTGCAGTCCTATTTGCACGGTGAGTGTGGCGTCCTGCTAACTCAATAGCACTGTCCGGAAAACTACTGTTTAGCCATGTCTCTGTGAAAATCATGACGCTGGAGTCCATAATCCGTTTATTGTTGGTGATGCAGAGTCGTAGTTCGTCCATTTTATTCGCCAGAGACCGGACATTAGCGAGGAAAATGCTGGGTAAAGGGAGCCGATGCGGTGTTAGCTTTAGCTTAGCTCGTAGTCCTCCGCGCTTACCCCGCCTTTGTTTACGGTCTCAACGCCGTCTGCGAGCACTTCCGCCCGGCTGGGAAGAGTGAGCAGCCTCCGGTGTTCTGGAGATCTCCGGGATGAGTCGAAGATCGGCGATAAAACTGTCAGAGTTGCGTAATCCAATGTCCAACGTAACGGTCCAGTAAGGAGCAGATAAAACACCGCTAATTTGCAAAGTCTGGAGAGACGCTGAGCCTCGCGTTGTTCACGCGCCGCCATCTTTGCTCTCGATTATCAAATATGAAATAAAAACATGGTTGCTGTTCTGAGTCAAATTTCCCTGAAACTATCCACAAAAAAAGGGAAGAAACATTTTCTGAATTCTTAAACTTTCTAACTACAAAGTTCTTTCACTCCACGCAGACATCAAATCATAAACTCTGTGGAGTAAGCGGGTGTTCGATTATGATGATATTTACAATAGAAATCAATAAGTACCTTACTAAAATGATAGTTTTCATCAAAACCTGCAGTTCAATGTGGAATATGATAGAAATTAAGTACACTTCTACATATGTGAAGAATGATGGACACCTTATTACCACAATACATCATACAGACATGTATAAAAGTAACCTTTTATTACCCACGAGTTTACAACCCACTTCCCTTCAGAGAGGCCAGTTTTACAGGTGAAGAAGGATTTGTCATTCAGAAGGGGGGCAGGAGGAAATCAAGGTTTTCCCACGATGGAAACCTTTGAGATGAGACTTTCAGTGTGACTTTAAATAAACTTGAAATAATCTTTTGACAACTAGACTCGATCAAAAAGGGACCTGAAGACAGATCCGGTCCAAATATACATGAGGATAATTAGACCTGGTCTAAAAGGGATCTGAGAAAAATCCGATCCAGGTAGGAATAGACTAGACCCAAAACTGATCTGAAGACAGTCACTCCTGGTGACTGGTCTCCAGACCAGATCCAAAATAGACCCAAGGACCAAAGGATAATTTAACCCAATCCACAAATGACCTCAGGACATTTAGTACCGGTTCGGAACAAAACCATGGATTTATAGACCAATTCCAAAAGAGATCTGAGGACAGGAAACCAGTTCTGAATAGTCCCAAAGATAATTGGTCCTGAACATGTGGTGGACGCAAACAGACCTGCTGAGACTGAATATGAATTGGACTTTGGGTCCCAGGTCAAGTCACTGTGACTAGAGAACTGAGTGGACTCGTCAAAGACCCTTTATTTTCTGCTTTAGCGAGACATTTTCTTGCTGACCGAGGCTTCAGTTGATCTGCTGAAGACTCACAGACCAATCAGAGATCAGTATTCCAGTGGAGTCCTGATAGCAAAGTGTTTTAGTTTCACAGTAAACAGAGTGAAGAGTGTCAGGAGGTCCATTACAGCCAGAGTCCCTTTCATCAGTCTGAAGGTGTAATGAGTGGCTGTCAGAGCGTCCTGCAGGCGTCCTGCTGGGTAAAATCACCCAACATCACACTCACAGTGTAACAACCTGTAATTCATCCTTCAGCGGCCTGAACGAGCAGGCGAGCAAGCGATGGCGTTCATTTCCTCTGACACGCTGCAGTGTTTCAGTATTTGTTGTTAATCAGCTCTGACTCTGTTTGTATTCATGTGGAGCTGAAGCACAACTGAGCATCAACATGAGAAGTGTTTCCATTTAACTCATTCACACAGAGACAATAATGAGCAGCTTTCTTCTCTGCTACAAACCAACTTTCAGTCCTCAACAAACTAAACCTGCTTAATGCTCTCTGCTTTACCATTTTAAAGATTCTGATCAGAAAACAATTTTTATACAAGAAAGATGATCAAAAAGGATCAAAAACTGCCAAAATAATAATCCACAGTCTAAACCAATGAGAGCAGTGCATCATGGGATAAATATATTTACAAGATAATTGCAATTGTAACAGTAATTTTAGATGTTTTTTGTCATCACATTGAGATTTGGATTGTTTTCTTGTTCATTATGGGATATGAATCTCATAATGACAAGATCTTTATCTTCAAGTTGTGTTTGTTTTCTCATAATTATGATACGTTCTCCCCTGTCACTGCTACAGCCGAGCTTCTAGTTTTCACACAGAAACATATGGATGCATGCAGATATCAACACAACACATCACATGCAGGAGATCACCGCCATGTTCATCGACGAGGACGCTTCAATATGTCGATAGTCAGGCAGTTTACAGAGATTATGTCAGGATCCTAAGGACTCATGTGGACTTGTGTGTTTTTTGGGGTTTTGTGTTTCCTGTTTTATTTTGTAATCCCTGTTCTTGTTTTCTTGTGTATTATTTACTTCCTGTCTTTGTTCTTTCCCGCCTGTTTTGATTGTTTTCACCTGTGTCTTGTCATGCACCTGTTTCTGTTTCCCTCGTTGTCTCCTCCCTTATATATACCGGTCCTTTCCCTTTGTTCTCTGTCGGGTGATTAGTTTGAGTTTGCCTGACTTGTGTTTTCATGCGTTATGTTCCTCGTCATGCCATGTTCCAGTGATTCCCTGAGTGTGTTCGTCTACGTTTTTCCAAGTGGATATTTGTGAGTTTTTGTGGTTTATTAAACCTTTGGACATCATCAACCTTCCTGTCTGTCTGCATTTGGGTCCTTCCCCTGTTGCCATGATGGCAAGTCGTAACAGATTATCTGAGACATGATGTCGATCTGTTCTGTGGTTTCATGTTGGAAAAGAAACTCAAACAAAAGAGTTTAACAGATTTGAAAAATAAGGTTATAATGTCCACTGGTGATGTGGGAACATGTCCTCCACCTTTACAGTGTGACGTACGCACTAAACTTTCTGAATTGAGTCCCCTGACTGTTCAGCTGCTAAAATTCTATTTCAGTCACATTCTGTGGCAACTAAATAGTGAGCAGAGCACTGATGGCTGAAGAACACCGCCATGATGAAAAGTATAATTTGCATGGACCCGACCTGTACCCACATCTTTTAAGACCCAACCCAACTGATTCTGACTGGTACTGACCTGAACCAAAGTTGACTGCACTCTGTCTCTGTCACTGGACACACAGTTGACTCTGTCTCTGTCACTGGACATACAGTTGTGTATTTATCTTGCAACACATGACACACATGGATGAAGGTGATTGGTAGAGTCAGAGAGAGAAGGAGAGAGAAATGTCTTGAAAACATTTGAAAATAACACAAAACCCATATGCTTCCTGGTTGAGACCTGTTGGGTTAAATGTTAAAGAAATTTTAATGAATGGCACAATAAAGAGGAAAATAAATTAATCAAAAATAAAATATATAAAATACGTGGTAAGAAATAGTTACATTGCAGATGCAGTGCTGTAAGAGGTTGATTTAAAAAAAAAAAAAAAAAAAAAGTTGGCGTTTAATTTAAATTTAGTCTACATGGTGAGATGTCTAATGTGTCTGTGAACCAGAGAGCGGCTGTTATAAATCTAAATCATTATCGTCCAGGAACACTGATCACATTTCAGTATGTAAACTGTCAAGTTTCTTGTACAGAACAGCAGCAATCTCAACATTCGTCCTCCTGATTCTTCACTGCAGTCAAGACTCTAGTTTCAGATAAAACTGATAAAACCTGAGGAACAATAGTTTGTTATTGTTAAACTTTAAGCAGCAGAAAAAGCATCACTGCCAACACAAACTGACAGGAGTTTTAGTGTCACTACAATACAATCACTGTGAAACACCAGGATGTGTCGGCTCCGAGGAATAAACAGAAAGCAGACAGTCGGGCAGCTCTTACTGTTCACTTCTGTTCATCCCTCTGTACACAAACACACTCATAATTCAGCAGTCTGTTACAAAAACCTGCAAGTAGAATTATAAAGTTACAATGAAAGAAACAGAACAGAAATTTGCATAAACTATACATGCTGTCCATCAATGGAAGCCCACTACTGCTAGTAAAACAAAAACTGATAAGGAATAATAATAAAAAATATTCACGGTCAGTCAAATGGGTGCTAAGTTTGAATTTTACTTTCTGTGTAATTAGAAATAAGTCACGATTTAATAAGTAAAAATGATAAAGTAAAAATGTTGACTTAAAAATCATGATATTAACTTTATAATTACTATTGTCGACTTGAAATGTCATCATTCTGACTTTGAAAATCATTATTTTGACTTACTATTATTATATTATGTATATTACAGGTTTTAAAAGTTATAATTTTGACCTACTGCGAGTATATTATTATTTTAGTCATTCCTGACATTTTATTTTATGTATTTTTTTTAATGTTTTTTGTCAGAAACAATCTTCAATCAATCGTATACACAGATCATCCAGTTGTTGTTGTTTTTGTGTGTGTGTGTGTGTGTGGGGGGGGGGGGATGATGGGTGTGGTTCTAACAGGAAGATGTTTGAGTTCAGACAGTTTCATGTTGGTCCATCAGATTAGCAGCAGGTGTGTCTTCATCATGTCATCATGTGTTCAGTCTGTGATGAATCCAGATGTTTCTGTCTGACATCACAATGACACAGGAAACAGATCAGTGAAACCCATGAAACCATCAGCCCTATCAAAATAAAACCACCTACACTGTTGGACAGACATTTGACGTCACACTGATACTCAGAAGAAAGCTTCATTCAGACTGGACCTGAAACAGACCCGAGGATTTTGGACCTGATCCAAAAAGTACCTGAGGACAGACAGACCCGGTCCTAAGACAGTAAGACCCATTCCTGGTGATTATTACAGCCAATTTTAAAGGGACCCAAGCACAGTCCAGACCCTGTCCAAAACGGAACCAAGAACTAGTAGACCTGATCCTAAAGGGACCCTGAGGACAGTCAGACAGACTAAGAAAATGAGGTAGACTGGGTTCTGAATAGGCCAGATCCAAAAGGGGTCCAAAGGCAGTCAGACCCATCCAGTATAGACCCGCTGATAACATACGATCCAAAAGGGACAATCTGACCCAATTCAAATAGGGACCCTTCCCAACCTTATTAGACAGGATATCATTTGGACCTGGCCCAACTCCGGTCCAGGATCGGTTTTCAGTTACTAGGAACCATGTCGATCCATGAAGACCTCTAATGTGTAACTGTACTGAGATCAGATGAGAGAGTTTAGGAACTGAAGTGCCTCATGTTACTGAAGCTGCTGCAGCAGTGAAGTGAAAGAATTTCAGTTTGTTTCAGAAACATAATGCAATCGTCAGAGAGACTTTAATGTTCTTATTTAGTGTGTTTAACATCCATCACACAGCAGAACAATGAACCTCATTCATGCTGCTCTCTCTACCAAACTCCTGCTGTAAATTGATTAAATTTATTCTGCCTGACGAATCACTGAAGAGCGACTGAACAGTGAAGGAAAAAATGTTATCTGACTGTCGACTAAATCATGTGGTATTCGTTTAAAAAGTATTTTCAAAACTGAATATAAATCACTCTTATCAACGCCGCTTTTCAGATTTTTAAATCAACATAATTTCATACGCATTTGCCCATTTCTGATATGAAAATACTCCGTTTTTTGAAACATTATTGGCACTCACACAAAAAAGACTTTGACCTTCTGTGAAAAGAAACAGACAGAAAGTTTCAGAGGTGAGAGGATAGAAAATACATGCAGAAAGAAAAGAGCTTAATTGAATGAATAAGTGAGAGTCCAGTTTTAATGAAGCTGATTCTGCTCTGTATTTACATACTATGAAGGCGTGTTTGCCCCTGTGTTTATGTGTGAATAAATATCTGATCAATGGTGTGTTTTCCCGCTCGGTTGCAGGTTCGAGGCTGAGAACTTCAAACTAACTCAGTGCTCAGCGTGGGGAGACGAGGTATCAAACACACAATTAAACAGACTGAATTAACACTCTGCTGTGACATTGAAGAATCTCTAACAGAAATTCAATTTCAACAGAATTCAATTTCTATTTATATAGTGCCAAATCCTAACAGACATTATCTCAGGGCTCTTCTCATATAGAGCAGATCTAGACCGTACTCTTGATAATATTTCAGGGATCATTTCAAATCCCTGAAGAAATGACAAACGTAAAAAGAATAAACGTTCACATTCTGGTGAACTCTGAGATGAAGATGATGTTTTTGAGTTTTATAATTAAAGTTGCTGTGTGTATCTTGGTGAGCAGTAAAAAAAAAAGCTTGAGAGTCTCAGCAGACAGACTGAGTTCAGTTGGATTTATAGTGGACCCGAGGCATTAACAGGTCCTGCTGCAGGTTTACATTTACATCCTCCACTGGACTCATGTGGTGCTTTATGGTCACTGTTTACACTCTGCAATTGACTTTGTGATGCAGAGCGATGAGCTGCACACAGATTCATAGAACTGGAGTTACATCAGGTAACTTATTATTTCTTTGCCGTCCTGAACAATGACTTAAATTACTGACAAGCTCAGTGAAGGTTTTATTCCCTTGAAAATCACAGATGGGAGAAAAGCAAATGGGATTTCTATTTCTACATCATCTTTTCCTTCAATACAACTTATTAATATTTAAATAAAACATTATTTGTGCTTTGCTGAAAATTGTATTTGGATTGTTCAGGAGCAGAATTTGATATCTGTATTTATTTAGTTACACTGTGAACAATATGGAGTCATGATGGCTGATTAGATTTTGGCTTCACCACGGAGTTCATTTCCTTTAATCACAAAATACAAACAGAAACAGAAGGGAAGTGTGGTTCTCTCTGGTTCTGTAGGTGTTTCCCTGTCGATTCAACCACGAGAGGAGATCACGTGACCCCTCCTTCAAATACACAGACTGAATTTGGCTCATCACTGGATCAATAATCTGAAACACCTTTGGTCTTTGGTTCAGAGCCACTACTCACGTTTAAATAAACATTCAGGATCCAGGTGCAGATCCAGGATCAGGATCCATCCGTGCTGGCAGGAATCCATCTGCGCTGTACATTTGTAAATAATTAAAAGTGAAACTAGAGTTGAAAGCTACTTCCTCACATGTTATTTAGCTGCTCTCAGCGTCCCACAGAGACTCCCTCACCTCTGAAGTTAATGATCTTTGAGGAGGAGTGTGATAATACTCGTTTCATGGGAGCAAATGTAAGAAAATCCAGCTTCTCTTCTTCTAATCATGGAGTCCCGGGGGGTGGGGGGTTCATACAGCATCTCCTCTGCTTTGATTTCCCTCAGCAGAGCCTCAGGACCTGATCTGCCTTTATGTAAGAATACATTATGTAATTACACTGAAATTAAAAGAAATAAACTCACACTAATAATCATGGATCTGTGAGTTTAATGTGATCTGATGAAGAGTAACTTACAGATTCACATCAGACTCGTTCCAGATATAATGTCCTGTTTTTAACTCATTCCTTCACTTATCGAGTAAAGTTTAATACAGTACAACTGCACAGTTAGTTTAATACAGTTCAACTGTACAGTTTACAATTTAACTGTACAGTCAAATACAAATTCAATTGTACAGTTTAATACAGTTTGACTGTGCAGTTACAGTTTAATACAGTTTAACTGTACAGTTTGTTACAGTTAAATTGTACTTCAACTTTACAGCATAATACAGTTTGACTGTACAGTTTAAAACAGTTCATGACATATGCCTACAGGGGAGCTCGCTCAAATTTCCACAGTTCCAAGACAATGAAGTAAGTAAATGAAGCTCAGGGTAAGTTCAGTCAGGAAGACTATCTTTATGCCTCACATCACATCTCTCTCTTTCTCTCTCCCTCTCTCTCTCTTCCTGCTTTCTTAATCAGCTGATTATGGGTGTTTACTCTCTCACTTATCCAACCAGATTTCGCCACTATCTCCATCAGCCAATCATATTGCTGCTGTCGCTACGGTTGCTCAAGCCACGTAGAGAGAACTATCCGAAGTCTGCGTGAATCATGTGACCATCAAGCATTTTGAACTTCTGTTGACGCAACAGAAGTACAGAGAGATTTACCTGGCGGTGAAAGGTTTAATCAGCACTGTGTGAACTTGTCCGGCAACGGGTTCACACATTTATATATAGTCTATAGTCTATATATACAGTCTAATACAATTGTACAGTTTAATACAGTTAAACTGTACAGTTTAAAACAGTTCTACTTTACAGTTTAATACAGGTCAACTTTACAGTTTAATAGTTAGTTTAATACAGTTAAACTGTACAGTTTAAAACAGTTCTACTTTACAGTTTAATACAGTTAAACTTTACAGTTTAAAACAGTTCTACTTTGCAGTTTAATATAGTTCAACTTTACAGTTAAACTGAAATGTCATTAATTTTCATAATGTCCTAACCCTAATGGTCTCTCACATTTCAGCCAATCACATGTTCAATTCAATTCAGTTTTATTTATATAGCGCCATATCATAACAAAGTTATCTCAGGGGACTTTTTCTTATAGAGCAGGTCTAGACCGTCTCTTTATATTTACAGAGACCCAACAGTTCCCACCATGAGCAGCACTAGGAGACAGTGGCAAGGAAAAACTCCCTTTTAACAGGCAGAAACCTCGGGCAGAACCAGAACCAGAACCAGGCTCTGGGTGGGCGGTCATCTGCCTCGACCGGTTGGGTTGAAGGGGGAGGGGGGGAGCGGGAGAGAGAGAGCAGGAGGAAAGAGAACATACAGCAGCACAGTACAGTTACACATAGGGATGTAAAGTAATAGTTGTGGTGATGGTATTGAAGATAACACCAACAGAAATAATACTAAGAGCAATATTACAATAGTAATACTAATAATAAGAGCAATAACAGTAATAGCAGTAGGTGGCTGCAACCATAGATCCAGACTCTACAGCTCCGGAGGCAGAAATACCTGCAGAAAGCAAGCAACTATGGGAAGAAGTTGAGTTAGTAACAAGCATTGATGGAATATGAGGGCGTACAGATGGAGAGGAAGAGGAGGAGAGAGGAGCTCAGTGCATCATGGGAAGTCCCCCGGCAGTCTAGGCCTATATCAGCATAACTAAGGGGGGGGGCTCAGGGGTCACCTGAGTCAGCCCTACTACAAGCTTTATCAAAGAGGAAAGTCTTAAGCCTACTCTTAAATGTGAGGAGGTTGTCCGCCTCCCGTACACAAACTGGGATCTGGTTCCACAGGAGAGGAGCTTGATAGCTGAAGGCTCTGGCTCCCATTCTACTTTTAGAGACTCTAGGAACCACAAGGAACCCTGCATTCTGGGAGCGCAGTTCTCTAATGGGGTAATAGGGTACTATGAGCTCATGTCACCTGTCTATTCGGCTGGCAAGTTCAACAAGTGCTGCCGAATGTAGCCAGTTAGCTTCTGTTAGCAACAACAACGTCAAAGTAATTCTAAGTCTGCACCTGCTGCTGTAAATCAACACAGAAGGTGAAATTACAACCTTGTCCAACGCCATTTTTATTTTATTTATAGGCAGTTCTTATGTTAGAGCATTTCACTTGTTTCAAGCTTTTTAGTCTTCAAGTACTTAAAAAAAATACTATAACTTGTTACTGAGATTTTATTACTGGTTCTGAGTAACTTAATGCTTGAAACTAGAATTACCAGAATTAACTCCCCCAAATTAACAGGGTTTGTACAAAGTCTTGAAAATGTGGAAAATGCTTAATTTTCACCGTTTTCAAGGTTAGGAACATGCTTGAATTTGAATATACTACTTGAATGCTTGATTTTCAACATTCAACATCTGGTGTTTCATCTACAATCACTCATGTAAACCTAAAATCTTTTAATGTTTGAAATGAAACGATCCCGTCGTCATATTTGTTTGTTGTCTCCTGGTATTTATAGGCACAATTTAGATGTGATGACAAACGCTTCGAGAGTCTGGACATTTTTGGTTTAGGTACCTTGAAAGTGCTTGACTTTTACAGTAAACCCTGTTTATTATAAGAAGGTTTAAAGCACTGTTACATTTCTTGCCATAGATCTTACATTTACATTTTCACCTTGACCACCAATGGTCTTTATGTTATGTAACAATAAAGAGGTAAAAAGAAATGTGAGATTAATGTCTGTCTACTCAATGCAGTATGGTGGTGCAGTGGTTAGCACTGTTGTGTCACAGACAGAAGGTTCCTGGTTTGACTCCACTGGTCGGCTACTTCTTTTAAGCACAATATACTATTTTTCACTGTAAATTCTAGGTTATGTAGCCTTATTTCAGGACAATAGCACTAAAGTTAAGCACATTTTCCAAGCACAATTTTCTTAAATTTTGGCATTTTGTCTAGTTTTAAGGCCAATTACGGTGTTTTGCTAGTTTTAAGAATTCTAGCCAAGCAAAATTTGCTTATCCCATTGGCAGATTTATTTGCTCAATACAATTTGATTATATTTAAGAATAATTGGCTTCTTTCTAGTTCCTGTTTTTCTCGTTAGCAGAAACAAACATTCAGGTAGCAACGTTTCATCTTTACCTGAGCTGACCGTCACTTTCACCTGTTAGAATCACCAGCAGCTGTCAAGGAAGGCCTTCGAGGCAGATCTGCCACGACAAGCCATCTAGGCAGCAGGGAGAGGACCCAAATGCAGACAGACGGCAGGCAGACAGGAGTAGTCCAAGGAATTATTAAATGTAAACAACATAAACTTACGGGTGACAAGAACATGGAACTCAGAGAAAACAGGAAAACTGAGAATCAGGCAGGAAGACTTGACACGAAACTGACGATCTGACAACTAGGGAAACTGACAACAACAATGAACCGAAGACGAAAAGGACTGGTATATATAGAGGAGTACTAAACTGAGCTCACTGCTCACATTCAGAAAGCTTCGCTCATGTTCTGTTGTGTGATAATAAAAATGGATCATGTTAATTGATTATGAAAGCTCAGATGTGGGTGGACGTTCAGCCTGTCGGGGCTCATTTCACCCCTCAGTGGAACAAACCAGGCCAGGGTTACACTTTGTTTACCACGATGTAATATTATTAAGTCCATTTTAGCCTGAACATGTCCTGGGTTTGATGATGTGATCGCAGAAAATCTGCATCTCGTCCTGTCACTTCTGAGGCCTATAAACCTGATTTATTATTAATTAAATTATTAATTAAATTATTATTAATATTATAATTAATTAATTAATGAATAATTAACTTAAATTTCAACAGAAAACGCAACAATACAAATGTGCACATGTGAAGTTAGTGTTTTCACGTTTCATGTGAAATGTCCAAAATCCTTTAATCCATGTTATTTAATCCATTTTGAGAGGACATTACGTGCAGATAATCAGCCATATACAAACCATTCATTTCTCACTGAATTATCCCTTTAAAATACCTTAATAACATAATATTAATGGATACATTAATTCAACCTGAAGGTAAAAATGAAGGGACTCAAACCAAAGAAACTTTATATAAAGTTTTATAAAGACCTCGTTACCATGGTAACATTATTCATCTGACTCATTTTATAAGACTTGATGATTTAAAGGGTCATTCTCCTAAATGTGACTCACTAAGTGAATATTATGACAGACTGTAGTCAGACTGTAAGGAAACACCTCACTCAGTTTACTGATGACATCAGTACACAGTGACCTCACTGAGGTCATGATGATGTCAGAGCTGCCAAAACAACCTCACTCTTCATTCTCTCAAACATCAGTAACACCACCATCAAGCTGTCAGGTTGGTTATGAGTTCAGTGATGTGTCTGTCCTGTACGGTGGCCCCTGAGGACAAAACATAAACAAAAATAAAAACACAAGAATCCGGAGGAATTAGAACATATGTACAGTTGTTTTACTACGCTTGCTAGCACTCTTCTTCAGCTCAGTAATCTTATTTTTCTATTTTATTGCTTCTTATTTCTGACAGCGGAATGGAGAAAAACGTTTCCATGGCATCCAACTCGTGAATCCTGTTCGGTCTTCAGACTGCTGTGGTTGTTTGACAACATTCACTTCAGACTCTTTCAAGACAAGATTCAAATATTCTGAATGATTCGTTCTGTAATTAGGACTATTCACAATGACACACTCACACAGTGAGTTTGGTCTTCAGAGGAGACATCTTGGTCTTTTTGTTCTTTGTTGCGTCCTGTAGACTCGTCCGCTGAGCGTCGGGATGGTTTGAGCTTGTTAATCCCTCTGCAGATTTAACAAGTATGTTTTAGAATCTGGATGTGTTTTTGTGTCGGTGGCTCTGTGAAGTCGGCGTGGTGGTCACAAATAATGGTGCATCATGGGACGTTTATCATCTCTGCTAGCAAATCTTCTTCAGGGACTCGGCTCAGTCGAATCCTTTTTAGCATCTCGACTCTGCAGCTCATCAGAGCCGTTTTCAGCCATTATCCCTCTCAGCTCGCCGCTCGCCCTCTGATGAAGCTTATTTTGGAGAGTCGTCGTTGGACTTCACTTCAGCCGTTCATGTCACTTCAATGTCAAACAAAAGGCGTGTTTCTGGTGTTTCGGAATGTTTCGGAGGCTGTGGGCAGGGTTTAATATGATTCCAGCTCTTCTTTGATGTATTGGAGGCCTACAGGGAGTTCATTTTCTGGCCTTTATCACTGAGCCTCAGATGTCAGACGCCTCGCAGCTCTGCAGCTCTGCAGCATGTAGACAGACGAGGCCCAGCAGGTGGAAACACTGGAAACTGACACAGACGTCCCTGAGAGGACTGATTATTTAATCAATATCATTTAATGACCTTTGAGTTTAATTCAGTTTGATTCCACCTCTGGTCTCTCTGTGTCATCTACAACATGGAGTCGACTCGTCAGCTAGTTGTTTCAGATTTAATGATGAATTGTGAAGAAACTTAAATCACCTTTTTCTCTTCTTCCTGCAGCTGTAATCTGGAACTGTTCTCGTTATCTTCATCATCCGCCCAAACACTCAGAGAGCAGATCCGTCTCTGACTGGATGAAACCACAATGACAACATAATGAGCAGAGTGTGAGAGCAGCTCATTCAGCAGTAATGAGACTCAGATTCACATCAGGAGGAAAGTTAATGTGAAGGCGGCGGCGAGTCAGAGGTCAGGAGGTCATCGATAACGTCTGTCTGTGATTACAGCGTCCAGCAGGAGACAAAGGTCGACCTCCACAAGTCTCATTATACCTGAAAACACTCAGACACTTCAGACCCAACTACCTGCACTCTCACTCACAACGAACCCCCCCCCCCCCCCCCGTTGGAGGCGAGGATGATGACGATGACATGAAAAGGGTTTTACAAACTGTTCCTTTAGCTCTGCCAGAAACACATAACAAAAAGACAAATTTCAGGTATTTTTCCAACCTGAATAAAATAAAAGAAGTGAACAGATGCACATTCAAACCTCAGACTCCTGTTCCAGTTTTCAACCCTGTCACTTTTTATTTCGATGGAGACAGGACTGTAGAAACGTGACAGGGTTCATGTCTGACAGACTCCTCAGCTTCATGCTGTGAAAACAGAGATTTGTTATTCGAAATACTAAATTAATTGTTACAGAACAAACAAAGCTCACAAGCTGTTTTACAGGATTAAAACTCACTTCCTGATTGAAATCATCGTTTCTCCACCTCTTTTTAGACTGCTGCCTCTCATCTCTTTTTGATCCTATCAGTATCCCATAATAAGAAAGACTAAATGACTTTCTTCCATTAATAATTCTAATAGTCTGCAGGCTGCTGGTTAACAGTCCTGACACCTTCTTTATGTTCAGGCTTTTATTTGATCCAACAAAAGAAAAACCAACAGAAAAGCAGCGTCAGCGGTCCGACAGGAACATAAAAGCATAAAGTCCCAGTTTGTCATGGAGAAACAAAGAGGTGGAGGCAGATGGACGTTTAAAGAGGCTGTTTGTGTCGTCTCAGTGTGGACTCTGTGTTTACGCTCTGTGACTGCAAGCCTGGAAGTCGTCCTCTGTGGATAAAAACCCCACA
Source organism: Macquaria australasica (assembly GCA_005408345.1). Classification (NCBI taxonomy): domain Eukaryota; kingdom Metazoa; phylum Chordata; class Actinopteri; order Centrarchiformes; family Percichthyidae; genus Macquaria; species Macquaria australasica. Next base: position 58,213 of record SEMN01001296.1, read on the forward strand.
TGATGTCCGCTCACTGCCAGCTCTGTTAAACAGACACCAGGTCAGTTTTCTTCCTCCTGACTCAGTGAAAACAAAGCTGCGATTGAGGCGCGACTCTGTCAGAGCAGGTCGGCACGAGGAGCACAGTGTTCTCAGCTGAAAGCTGACTAAAGGTCCCCCTCAGTGTCTGGATGCAGGAGCAGGAAACGCTGCTCAAAGTGTTTGCAGAGTCCTCGGGTGTGTTTGGTTTTAATGTTGGCTGCAGAGCCATGCGGCCGGTGGGGAAGAGACGCTTCCAGAGCTGCACCACCGTCACTTAGCAACAGCACCTTTTAGCTGGATGAAAGCTCAGGAAGTCCCCCGACGGCTCAATGGACCGGACACCAACAGAGACCAGATTCTGGTCCAACAGGACGGGAACACTAATATTAAGAGATATTATTAACCCTTTCATGAGACCATGAAATAAAACTACAACACCTCTTTCCAATAAGGAGCCTTTTATTAAGTGCTTATAGATTCTAACCAATAGATGAGTTCATGCTTAATCAATGATTTACTAATGCTGTAACCATCAATTATTTCTGTTCATTTTAAATGTTGCTCAGTATTAAATACAGCAACTTCTAAATGTTAAGGCGTTACACTGCTTTAATTATAATACTACATGTTACTGCAGTAACTGACTCTGTTACAGATGTTACTGCAGTACAACCGACCATATTTCACATGTTACTGCAGTAACTGACTCTGTTACACGTTACTGCAGTAACTGACTCTGTTACACATGTTACTGCAGTACAACCGACCCTGTTACACGTTACTGCAGTACAACCGACCCTGTTACACGTTACTGCAGTACAACCAACCCTGTTACACGTTACTGCAGTACAACTGACTCTGTTACACATGTTACTGCAGTAACTGACTCTGTTACACATATTACTGCAGTACAACTGACTCTGGACATTCAGGAAGTGATGTAGTGTTTCTGTTTACTCTAAAAATTAAAATCCCATCTCCTTCTGTTCTATAAAAATAAAAGCCTGGCTGTTAGTGTTTTTCTGATGATTAAGTCCAGGCTAATTTTCAGGACGTGAACTGTGTGTGTGTGTGTGTGTGTGTGTGTGAACAGGAAGTGTGTATTGTTGAGTGTTTCCTGGTCACACTGATCTGGGGTCAGATGAATAAAACAGGCGGCCCCTGCCAACATTACAGTGACACAGTGCATTATGGGAACCAATGGGAGGTGGTTTTCTCTCTCTGACATCATGTTGAGGCTATTTGTTATTTATTTTGATTTATCACAGATATTTATTTAGTGTAAAAACTAAATAAATATGTGCTGATTTTCAAATTTTTCAAGTTAAAACATCGAGACATGAATCATCAGCCTCAAGATTGAGAACTTTATTTCAACATTTTAACATTTCAACATATCAACAAGAAACACACTTCTAGCACATAAAACATTCAAACAAGCATTCCCATGGCGACCAGTACCATCCACATGTACACATGTCCTCACAGTGTCTCACAGACAGGAACAAGAAAACATCAGTCATATTCATTCCACACCTCCACCTGTCTGAACGGGTTTGGATCCCTCATGTGTCCCGATGGAGTCCGGATGGATCCAGGTTCTCCTCCTCAGTCCAGATGGATCCAGGTTCTCCTCCTCAGAGTCCGGATGTGGATCTAGGTTCTCCTCCTCAGTAGAAACTCCTCTCCATGATGTTTCGGATGTTTGTGAATGATTCCTCTGTGTACTCTCTGGTGTCTTTGTAATAAAACAGATTCCTGCTGCTGACTTTCATTTCTCGCTGATGATTTTTGTTCCATCTGTTGTTCACTTCATCAAGCACACAATTATTGTGACTGTTCTGGAATATTTTCCACATTTATGAGAAATATTTAGTTAAATGATGAAGTTGTTCTGTGATTCTGATTCATTATCTGATCATTGAATCCATGAATATGTTGGGTGGTGATTGAGCCTCGTCTGTCTACTGTAGCTTCACATGATCAAACATTTTCTTTACAAAGTGCAGATTTATTTTATTTTTTTTATTTTACAGCAGAAACATGGAACTGTTTCTGTCCATAAAGTCTTATTTGAGTATTTCAACCGGATTCCACCAAACATCAACACAGAGATGTGATGTTATGTACTTTATTTGTATTTATATATATATATGTGTATTTATATTTGTGTTTACAGGCCACATTTAAATGTTAAATCTTTATCAAATCATCCCGACTGAAAGTAAAACTGATGTGAATATTTATTATCTGTCAGTCGTCAACATGAAGCTCAGAGTTCAGCCATTTATGTGCCGATGACTCATGGAGGAGGTGTGATGTCATGGCACCCTCTGGTGGAGTTATAGCATCACTGTCTTCATCTAAACATCATCATCATCATCATCTCCTATTGTTTGAATTGTCTCGTTGAAAGCTGTCATATCTGCACATTTTCTCTGCTTTGAAAATGAAGATTTGATGTGAATGATGTGAACAGTTAAATGGAATATATGATAGACAGTAAATGTTGAATAGACTTCACTTACAGTGGATATAAAAAGTCTACACACCCCTGTTAAAAAGCCAGGTTTTTGTGATGTAAAAAGGGGACACCAAGATAAAGCATCTCAGAACTTTTTCCACCTTTAATGTGACTTACAACGTGAACAATTCAAATGAAAAACAAACTGAAATCCTTCAGGGAGAAAAATAAAAAATAATAAACTTACAATACCCTGGTTGCATAAGTGTGCACACCCCTAAACTAATACTTTGTCAAAGCACCTTTGGATTTTATTACAGCATACAACATTCATAATTCCCTCCACCTTGACTAAAGTCCCAGTTCCAGCTGAAGAAAAACATCCCCAAAGCATGATGCTGCCACCATCATGCTTCACTGTGGGTATGGTGTTCTTTTGGTGATGTGCAGTGTTGTTTTTGCGCCAAACATACCTTTTGGAATTATGGCCAAAAACTTCAACCTTGGTTTCATCAGACCATAACACATTTTTCCATATGCTTTTGGGAGACTCCATGTATGCTTTTGCAAAACTTAGCCGGGCTTGGATGTTTTTCTTCGTAAGAAAAGGCTTTCATCTTGCCACCCTACCCCATAGCCCAGACATATGAAGAATACGTGAGATTGTTGTCACATGTAGTACGCAGCCAGTACTTGCCAGAAATTCCTGCAGCTCCTTTAATGTTGCTGTAGGCCTCTTGGCAGCCTCCCTGACCAGTTTTCTTCTCGTCTTTTCATCAGTTTTGGAAGGACGTCCAGTTCTTGGTAATGTCACTGTTGAGCCATATTTTCTCCACTTGATGATGACTGTCTTCACTGTGTTCCATGGTGAAACACATGGAAATTATTTTGTACCCTTCTCCTGAATGGTACCTTTCAACAATGAGATCCCTCTGATGCTTTGGAAGCTCTCTGCGGACCATTGCTTTTGCTGTAAGATGCAACTAAGAAAATGTCAGGAAAGTCCTACTGGAACAGCTGATCTTTATTTGGGATTAATCAGAGTCACTTTAAATTATGACAGCTGTGTACTGACTACTATTTAACATGAGTTTGAATGTGATTGGTTTATTCTGAACACAGCCACATCCACAATTATAAGAGGGTGTGCACACTTATGCAACTGGGGTATTGTAAGTTTATTATTTTTTATTTTTCTCCCTGAAGGATTTCAGTTTGTTTTTCAATTGAATTGTTCACGTTGTAAGTCATATTAAAGGTGGAAAAAGTTCTGAGATGCTTTTTCTTGGTCTCCCCTTTTTACATCACAAAAACCTGGCTTTTTAACAGGGGTGTGTAGACTTTTTATATCCACTGTATATAGTGCTTTTCAACGTTAACAGTTCCCAAAGCGCTTTAATAATAATAATAATAATAATAATGATTTTTATTTATAGAGCACTTTTCTAAAACCACGTTACAAAGTGCTTCACACAAGGCAACAGCTTCACAACAAGCAGATCATAAACATTTTCCGATAGATTAATGACAAATAAAACAAAGAAAAACAAATAAAACCCATTACAGATTGGTCTCATTCACCCATTCACACACCGATGACGATGGAGCTGCCGTGCAAGGTGCCGGCCTCCATCGGAACTGCCAACCCTGGGATTAATGGATGACCCGCTCTACCTGCTGAGCCACAGCCGCCCTGAACAATATGTAGACTTGTTAGTATTTTATAACAGTTGTGAAGGAGTCTGATGTTTTACAGCTGATTATAGAAACACAACCGATCAGTGAAATCTGTGTGAGTGTACGACATCATCAGGATCAATAAATATAACAGGTGAAAGCAGATAAAGTGAAACAACAAACATTTACTTTATTACTCACCTTTCCCTTCAGTTAACTTCACGTCTCAAAGTATTATAACCAATAAATAACAGGTTGACCCTGAGTCGCTTCATGAGTCTCAGGTGGATCAGAACTGATCTCTGATCTCTGATCAGATTAAATGCATCTCAGAAGTGCTGAAGATGGACTGAAACCTGACTGTGGAAACCAGCTCTGGAGGAGGTTTCAGACTCGTCTCCTCTCTCTGTCTGTCTGTACTTGTCTGTCTCCTCTACCTGTCTCCTCTCTCTACCTGTTTGTCTGTCTTTCTGTCTACGTGTCTGTCTCTCTCTACCTCTCTGTCTCCTCTGTTTGTTTGTCTGACTGTCTGTCTGTCTGTACCTGTCTGTCTGCCTCCTCTCTCTAGCTGTCTGTCTCTCTCTCTAGCTGTTAGCTAATGCTAAGCTAAACTGCTAAAGGTCAGAAGTTCTTCTTCTGGTGTTTTTGTCAGTTAGTGAGCAGCTTCAGGTGCATCAGAACATCTTTCTGGACCCAAGGAGGACCGACCTGGTTTACATGCAGCCCAGAACACAAAGATGGATCAGATTTGTGACCAACAGAGACACAGATATGTGACTGAGTGTCAATGAAAGAGTCTTAAATCTCATCCTGAGTTTATCTGATACGAGACTCTAGTTTAAACTAATCATGATGGTTCATTTTGCTTCGAATGATCAGAGATATTGATAAGCTGATTGACAGCGAGTTATACCAGTCATTTCATGGCCAAGCTACTAAACTTGTGGTCATGATGTCCGTTTGTTTATTGGATGAAAACTGTTCAGTTCAGCGACACTTTACACCTTTTTATTCTCTGGATGTCACTCCTCTTCTGTTTGGAGCGAACAATGTGCTGCAGGTGGTGTCCTCTGATTGGACAGTTTGAATGTTTTCTGGATTCTGATTGGCCAGGAGATGACAGGTTTGCGTCATGACAACCAACAGGTAGAAGTCTGCAGTTTGTCATGTTGATGGACTCAATAGGTGAAGTCAGGTAAAGTAGTTTAGGGAGTCCTCAGTGGTCCTTAATTAGGTTCTAATAGTTGTTGAAGGGGTTTTGGGAAGATTTGAAGATGGTTCTCGTGGTCCAATAGATGGTTTTAGTGGAATTGTGGGTAGTTCCAGTGTTTTCATCAGTGACAGATGAAGTGGACTCTACAGTTCACTGTTCAAAGTGTGAATCCTGCAGTTCAGTGATCTGTCCAGCGGGGGGAGTGAGTTGATCACATTCAGTCTGAACAGCAGCTACAGACCAACACCTCCTGCCAGAGCTGTGTAATGAATGATGCAACTTTCTGCAACTCTTCACTCTGTTTCTACTGAGAAAACAAACTTTAATTGTCTGCACAATTTATATATAATATATATATATATATATATATATATATTTATATACACAAGAATTCCACTTACATAACAGAACGGAGGAGTGGTTTGTTTTTTAGACTATTTTTCATCACAGATACAGAAATGTGGAATAACTGCAGGAAAGTAAAGTTTGAAAGTGGTTGTTCACAGTGATGCAGTAAGAGAACCATTCTGGGAACATTTAGAACTGTTCGGCCTTCTTATTGGTTCTTCAAACTGCTTTAAAAGGCCATTTCACCCAAATTACAACAAAACAGACAAGTGACAAATGAAAAACCCAAATAAATGAGTGTAAAATCAAAACGAATACAGGTGTTTTTCATACAGGGCAGGTCCTTTAGGAGGTTCTAGTGGTCCTATAGTCATCCTTAGGAGGTTCTTTAGGTGGATCTAGTGGTCCTTTACCAGTTTCTAGTGGTCCTATAGTGGTCCTTAGAAGGTTCCTTAGGTAGTTCTATGGGTCCCTTAGGAGGTTCTAGTGGTCCTTAAGTGGTCCTTTCGGAGGTTCTAAAGGTCGTTAAGTTGTCCGTTAGGAGGTTCTAATCTTATTAAAAGGAAATTCTAGTGGTCAATTGGGAGGATTAAGTTCCTTTGTGTTCCTTTGTGTAGTTTCAGTTGTCACTGATGAGATTCTAAGGATCCTTTAGATGATTCTAGCATCCCATTAAGAGGTTACAGTGACCACTAAGGAGGTTCTAGGGGTCCATTCTTGGTTCTTTTGGTAATTCAGGTGGTTCCAGTCATCCTTTAGGAAGTTCTAATGGCCACTGAGAAGGTTCTACTGGTCTTCCAGGAGGTTCAGGTGATCACTGAGGAGGTTCTAGTGGTTCTGTCTGTGGTTGGTGTGATCCTTGCGGAGGTTACACTGGTTACACTCATTGTTACACTGGTTACACTCATTGAAGAATTCTAGAGGTCTTTTAGGTAGTTCCATTGGTTCTTTAGGAAGTTCTAGTGGCTACAGAGTGGGTTCTAGTGCCTTTCAGAGGTTCCAGTTATCACGAGTAAGAATGTGGGGGCATGGACTCAGGAGATTAAAAAAAACAAGACTTTATTGCCAATCAAGGCAAATAGGCAAAAATACACAGCACAGTCTGTAGGAACAAAAATTCACTTCTCACAGGAAGGCACACAGAAAAGGCTAGGGAAAAAATGCTAGAAAAGGTTCCAAAATATAAACCCTGGAGATTATCCTTAGAAAAACACTAGGAGAATCTGTACTTAATGCTGGGAGGGAGCTGGCTCACCTGGCTGGGAAGACAAGACAAACTGGCAAACAAACTAGGGAGAACTGAGACTAAATAAAACTGAGGGGAAGACACTAACAAGACACAGGTGGAAGGCATCAGGGTAGTCACACCATGGGAAAGCACACAGGGACGGGAAGTGAAGAGCTCTGAAGTGACAGCCGAAGCATGACACCAGTGGCCACCAAGGAGGTTCTAGGGTTCCTTTTTGTAGTTCTATGCATCTTTTAGGTTGTTCTCCTGTCCTGTAGGAGATTCATCGTAGGTATAGATGAGGTTCTAGAGGTCCATTTGGTGATTCTAGTGGTCCGTTCTTTCCAATAGCCACTGTGGAGGTTCATTTGGGAGGTTTAAGGGTCACTGGGGAGGTTCTAGTAGCTATAGATGAGGTTCTAGTGGTCCTTTAAGAGGTTGTTGTGAGATAAGTCATAATTCACTTCATAAAAGAAATACTTGGAGAATTGTTTTTCTTGTGGCTGAAATTGGATTCCATACATGAGTATATGCAATAAAATATGTAATGAAAAATGAAATACACAATGATAGAAACAAAATAAACAGCATGAAACATAAACAAAATGTTATGAATAAAACCTGAGCAAGACAGAAAGAAACACAAAAATAAACAAAACTGTGAAACAATGGATGAGAATTTGGGAATTAGAAAAATAAAAACACTCATATCTATATGAGATAAAAAGTCATAATGTCAAATATTTTTTACCTTAAAATGCATTATTTTGATTTTACTGTAAATGTCATAATTTCTTTTCTTTTATTTATTTCCCTGGCAGAAATGGGCTACCATATATTTCTATCTTCTGTGTGTGTGTTGCTGCAGCTGAACTCAGGTCAGCAGATTAAACAGCCATTAATTTGAGCTTGTGTGTTGACCAAAGTTATTTTTAGAGTGAGAAAGCATGCTAACCTGACAGAGGACATGTGTCAGGGGACAGTTGTGGCCCCACAAGGTCACAGGGCCCCTGAGGGTGTTTGAGTATCAGAGCTGCAGCACAATGAACCATCTGTTAATCTACTTGCTGCTGATCCTGCATACATGCATCCAGTGAACACGCTTTTGACTGACATGCATGTGGACATTAAACACGCAACACTGAGACACCAGCAGGCCTTCAGTCTCCATCTGTGTCACTTTAAAGTTCTGCTCCAGGTTCTGAATTTAATATAAAAATATGATCAACACAATGTAAGATCTTATTGTGGTGACAGACAAGTTTTGCCGCTCAGGCTACAGAGAATATGTTGTTGGAGGAGGTTGTTGGCGACATACACGACTCTACACTGGCAAAGGTCCTGTCACCTCCTCTGCAAATAATGATCATTTAATCTGTTTTTATTTACAGATTTTTCTCCTGAAAGATGCTGGAAATTAACCTCAGCCGAAGATAATGCAGTAAAGGACATTTGTGTTTGTGGTGAAGATGTCAAACAAGGTTCATTGTTGATATTGGAAATTAAATGGTAGTTAGATTTTTTTGTATAACATTATTTATCAGGTCTCAGCCAAAGAAATGATAGGTGATTATTTTTTTATTAGTTTTTTACAATTGCTTTCACACTAAAATTAAAAATAACACACAGTTAGTGAAACCTGACACTCAAGGGACAAAACCTCAGCCCAGATCTGCACGACTATGAGCACATTCTGCACAACACTAAACACACTTCTCTACATTAGACACAGAAATCTAACATGATGTCACCTGTTTGCCATTTCAAGGCACTGCCACTGAAAATACCACACCTATAACCAATTGATCAAACACGGCCGTCAGGTGTACAGACACGCAGGTGCTTAATTGTGAACTCACCAATCAGGAGTAAGCACTATAAAAACCTGTCTTCAACAAAAATGGAAGGCAAAGTTGCAGTAAGAGGAAGAGGCAGAGGGAGACATTGTCATCTGCTCTGGTCCAAAACTGGTTTCATCAGCATCCACAATTTTGAAAAAAATTCTTAACCCCATTCAGCCTGGTAGAAGAAGGTTTACGATCTCCATGTCAGGATACTCCTCATTCAGGCCATGGAGGAGGCCTGCGACCAAACTGATGCAGGGTCTGTGAGGATGGATTCACCGTTCAAGAAGGTTCTTCCCTCGCTGTCTGAGAGGACCGCCTGTGATGTGGACAAAGTGCTATGGCCAGAACCAGCTAGGTGAAGAGATGATGCTTAGGTTTTTTACATAATTGATGCTTTCTTTTTTGTCTTCTCAAATGTTTTGCTGTGTTTATGAACTCTATTCCATTTAGAATATGTTCTGTTCTGATCTTCAGTGCAAAATGCAGCCTTTGGAAATGCATTGATACATTGACTGATTTTACAATGTGGAGAGAAATACATATTTTCATCAGTGTGCAGTACTGATCTTGTGTGTTGTGTTTAGTCAATATATTCATGTACTTTACTCTAGAAAAGCAGAAATGTTAAAAGTGTTTTAGACTGAGCTCAGCAGTGTGAAACTGGTTCAAAGTGAATCAGATCGTATGAACCGTGTGTGTGCCATAAGCTGACAAAATAGGGTTTTTATAAATGATTGTATAGTTTTGAATTAAGTGTTTAATTTTGCAAAATATCTGAGGTGTTCTGCTACTGGTGTGTGTGCTTGTGTGAATTGTGTGTAGTGTTTTGACAAAATTGTCCTTAAGCAATCGTAAAAAAATGTAATACTGCAGTGTAGTATACTAGCATCATCATGGAAAGAATGATTACCAGTTTTATTGTAATTTGTAATTTGCTAGATGATATTAATATATAAAAATGAAACCAAAAGGAAAAAGCAGCACAGATTTAACCATCTTCATCTTTTATCTCTCGCAAGATTCAGTAAATAAAGATTTATTCATGCTGCACTTTTCAAAACACAAGTTTGTAAGTATCAAACAGGCAGGACAGTAACAACTAAATATAATGAACAAAAAGACCAGTTCAAAACAGACAGGGACTGTAGCTGAGGGATCTGATAGTGAGAGGTGTGTATTGTATTCAGTAGTATTTATATCTATCATTACAATTTGACTCTACTTGTAAATTATGTATATTGTTACTGCAGTGAAAGGTCGGAGTACCTGAAGCTTCAGTGAAGGAGCTGTGTGACTTTCTGCCTCATGTAAAACACTTTGAATTGTTGTTGAAAGGTGTGTGTGTGTGTGTAGTAGCAGTGTGTGGGGGAGGGATGGTGGAGGTTGGTCTCATTGGAGTAGTGTGACTGGCTGATGGAGGCTGGATGGAGGGGGGAGGAGGTGTGTGCTCTCTCATCCAATCAGCTGCACCCCCCCCACCCCCCACGCAGGCCTGCAGACGCGCAGAGGGTTTAATGTATCACGAGAGATCAGCAGCAGATCATCGACTGAACACACTGCTGCTGTCAACACACACACATCAGACATTTTATTTTGGTAACAGGAAACGCGTTCTGTTTACAGTAAAACCTCCAATAGATAACACCATCAGTACACTGCAGGGTAACACCACCAGTACACTGCAGGGTAACACCACCGGTACACCATCAGTACACTGCAGGGTAACAGCATCAGTACACCATCAGTACTGTAACAGTATCTGCTGCCTGTGAACTGATATCATTGTTATTCAGCTGGTCTCGCTCCGGCTCGGGAACAAAGGTTTTATCGACTCGGTGGGTCCTGAGAGCTGCAGCAGATCTGTAACACAGCAGCTTTGTGACGGAGCTGAAGTTACTCAACCATGATAATGCTGCTGTTTGAGTAACTCCTCCTCTCTTTGAGTCCTCCACCAGCTACAGCTCCTCATCTATAAATCCACCTCCACCTCCTGCTCTCCACTACATGTATCTGACAGCTGCAGTTACTGCTGCAAGCAGCCAAACGTCAGCACCGTCCGTCGGTCAGACACAGTCAGAGAATCCGGTATTCCCCACACTGACGGGTCACACAACTTCTACCTCCAGACACCAGCTCACCTGTGCTGCTGTCAATAATCCACACGTTCATGTGGATTTAGCTACAAATTGTGACTTTCTTTATTATTTGGTTCACAGGGCATACTTAACCAAGATCTGATCTTACCCAGATCTGGGGTATTTATCTGGAATTTGGTGGGTTTTGTCAGGTTGTAGGGTCTTACCCGAGCGTACTGAATCAAGCATCCTGTACCAAACGTTTCAGGGAAAATTGACGAATCGTACCACCCACTGTCAGAGTTGGACCTCACTGATGCTCTGGTGTCTGAATGGGAGCAGATCTCAGGTTCAACATCTGCTGGAAAGACTGAAACCAGAAGTTATTTTATTAAATGATCTGAGCGCATTCACGCACCCCAGAGGAAGAACTTTTGATTGTTCAAACAGCTTTCCTCAACACCAAATATCCACTTTGCTTTGCATACAACACACATCATAATATAATTATCATTATTGCATGAAATTAACTGAATGTCTCTACATTTTTCAGGACTGATGACTCATTTGTAGTTTCTCTCTGTGTGTTTTCACTCGGCAAACTCAGTGTGCTGGTCTGAATACATGAATTGTCTGAACTGAATTTGCTGCTGCCCATCTGTCGCTCTGTGTGTGTGTGTGTGTGTGTGTGTGTTACAGTGTGTGTGTTGGTAGTACTCCAGTGTGGGTGTTCAGGCCGCTCTGCTGCTCTGGTGGCATTTCCACTAAACCAACAGCAGTGTGGGAGGTAGAGAATCGGACACATTGAGCTTCACATAACTACACTGTCTGTCTGACATTCACAGGAAACCACACTCTCACTGGTGAGATTGCTATTCTACACCATTAACGTTAATCTGAACCCTGTCACTGGATTATGTTTCCTATCAACATCATGAGAAAATATTATTAACGCATTTGGGAAGTCACAAAATGTTGATGCTAAAGATGTCAGTAAATTTGTTTTCATACAGTATCTGCTAACAGTTTTTTTTGGTTGTATTTAGATCCTCTCAGCTCTTGGTTCAGGTTCAGGAAAGATGGAGGTCTTTATGGTTGAATAAAAAGCCAACACTGACTTGAAGCATGAGACAGGATGTGTTCACTTTTTCAATGTTGGATTAAAACCACCGTCCTTCCTGAACCTTAACCAAAGTGTTAGTATCTAAACCAACCAACCTCCATCTCTGCAGCTTTGAAGCTTCTTTTAGCTTCTCACTTTGGTTTTGCAGCACATTTTCTGTCTGGTTCAATGTTTCAAAAGCAGCAGGCTTCTGTTTTCAGATATAGGGCTTTAAAGGGCTAGTTCACGCAAATAAAAAAAAAAAAAAGAAAAAGAACAAGCAGATGGGTGACAAAGCAGATGCTTCCTTACAGGGAAGGTCTTGTAGGATGTTCTAGTTATTATAGGCTAGGTTCTAGTGTCCTTTAGGAGGTTCTAGTGGTCCTTTAGGAGGTTCAAGTGGTCCTTCAGACAGTTGTAATGGTCCTTTAGGATATTCTAGTGATCTTTTAGGAGTGTGAAGTGGTCCTTTAGGAGGTTGTAGTGGTCCTCTGGGGATTTTAATGGAAAACAGATTTCAAGATGAAAGTGGTGTTCAAGTTTAGTCTTGATGGTGGCGCTAGAGTAAAAGTTAAGGGATTAATCCTCTGGGGAGCAGGAATATCAGTAAATATCTTCAGTAAATATCCATAGAAAATATCAGTAAATGTCAGTGAGTGCATAAGTTGTTGACGTGTGGCTCTGAGTTGGATTCCTTTAAAAAAGTCTTGTTTATCAGTGCAGTTGAACCTGACAGACTGGATGTTTTACCTGTAAAGAACAACTCATCAAATGATTTATCCCCGTGTTGCTGTCAAACCTGACATTCCATCTTATCTTTACAGCACACCATCTAACCATAACACCAGACTCATACCATTTAACATTTAACTGTAGAATGTAAACTCCTTCCAGGTCAGCAAAACTGTCACATTCCCAGAAAAGTCACAGAGGATCTGACCTGAGTGTTGGTCAAAATACATTTTAAAAACTAAAGTGTTCCAGCAGTAAACCAGACCCTGGATGTTAATTACCTGAGCTCAGTTCAGTCAGTAAAGTGTCTGTATGATCTCCTCTGATGTAAAGCTGATCACAGAGAGTTTTCATGCTACAGAGACTCGCACTGAGTGTTGAGTGAAATAAAGTGGCTTTTTAATTACTGGAGAGAGGCCAATAGCAGCTCGCCCACTCTCTGCAGCGTTTGGCAGCTTCTCAGTGGAAAGGCGAGCAGCAGGGAGCCCATCAGAAAATTCAATTAACAACCAGCTGAAAGAGACAGAGTGACTTCTGAATGGTTCAGACATGAAATCAGCAGATTCCTCTGCTACACTTCAGTCTTTATTTAATGTTTCTGTTGTGGCATCTGATAGTTTTCATGCTTCAGGTGGATGGTGCTGAGCTGCTTCACATTCAGGAGCAGGGAGAGTGAATTGTTTGTCAGTTGCTCCAATGGTTTCTGTTATTTAGAGGTGATTTATTTGGAAACTCAGAGAAAGCTTTAGCCCTACAGCAGTGAGGCCTCCCCAGGGGGGATGCAGGAGAGTTGTGCAGAAATAGAGACGTGAGGTAGAGATACTAATAACGCAGCCAGTTGTCTGTATATCCATGGTACACTGCAGACAGGAGCTGCTGACAGCTCATTCATTCACTGCTGATGGACACACTTTGACTACATGGAGACTAATACAGACTAAACAAACAGGTCTCCTTAAAAATACACTTAAAATGTCCTTAACACTATGTGTCTATGCAGGACCACCTGCACGCTAACCTCTTGTTACTCCTCAAAGTGAGGTATTGCAGACTTAAACTCAGGTGTTGTATTGGCACCGATTTTTAAAAATATTCTGATAGTACCTATCCCCAATAAAATGTCCAAAATCAGTGAAACCATTAAAAGTTGCTACAGAACAAAGCCGACTGACGGCTGTGGTCCGGCTATGATGTGGCTGTGATCCAAAAAGACGCAAGTGAGAGAAACATAGATGCACCCATAATGTCTTTTTAATAATTGTGAGAAATAAACACTTTGAGGGTTGTGATTTTTGCTGCTGGTGGTTCTTGGGAGCGAGGAAGAGGGGAGTCACAGTCAGATGAAATGTGCTGCAAACCAAAACTGGGAACTAAAAGAGGCTAAAAAGATTGGTAGAGATGCTGATGATTCTCTGTGGGTTCATCAATTGGATCCCTTGTTAGTATAAAACGATTGATGACAGCAGCTTGAAATGAAGGTGAAGTAATAAGAAGCAGTGAAACAGAGTTAGTTACATAAAGAACCCACTTCCAGCAGCAGCAGCACGTTGTGTCCTCTGAGCGTTGATTTGAAAGTTGTTCCTGTAATCAGTCCTGAAGCAGCGGCTGCTGGAGGAGAAGTCGTCCCTCGGGTCCTCTCGATAGCTTTCTGTAGTTACATAATAGCACTCAGTCTTCATACTTTATTTTTTAATCATTTTATTTATTTACACGTCTCTTCATCACAGAATTCAGCAAACTATGAACAACTACAACTTCTTGTTAGATCTTAGTGCTGCATTTGATACCATTGATCATCACATTCTATTACAGAGACTAGAACATTTAATTGGCATTAAAGGCACCACACTAAGCTGGTTTAAATCATATTTATCAGATTGATATCAGTTTGTACATGTTAACGATGAATCCTCTACCCACGCCAAAGTTAGTCACCCTTATATATGCTTCCTTTAGGCAATATTATTAGGAAGCACTAAATAAACTTTCATTGTTATGCAGATGATACCCAATTATATTTATCGATCAAGCCAGATGAAACCAATCAATTAGCTAAACTTCAAGCATGCCTTAAGGACATAAAAACCTGGATGACCTGCAATTTTCTGATATTAAACTCAGACAAAACCAAAGTTATTGTACTTGGCCCCGAACACCTTCGAAACACATTATCTAAAGATATAGTTTCTCTAGATGGCATTGCCCTGGCCTCCAGCGACACCGTAAGGAATCTTGGAGTTATCTTTGATCACGATATGTCCTTTAACTCCCACATAAAACAAACTTCAAGAACTGCCTTTTTTCACTTACGTAACATTGCAAAAATCAGGCACATCCTATCTCAAAAAGATGCAGAAAAACTAGTCCATGCATTTGTTACATCTAGGCTGGATTACTGCAACTCTCTTAACAGGCTGCCCCAATAAGTCCCTTAAGACTCTCCAGCTGATTCAGAATGCTGCGGCACGTTTACTGACAAGAACCAGAAAAAGAGATCATATTTCTCCAGTATTACCTTCTCTACACTGGCTCCCTGTAAAATCCAGAATAGAATTTAAAATTCTTCTCATCACCTTCAAAGCCCTAAATGGTCAGGCACCATCATATCTTAAAGAGCTCATAGTACCCTATTACCCCACTAGAGCACTGCGCTCCCAGAATGCAGGGTTCCTTGTGGTTCCT
Source organism: Macquaria australasica (assembly GCA_005408345.1). Taxonomy (NCBI): domain Eukaryota; kingdom Metazoa; phylum Chordata; class Actinopteri; order Centrarchiformes; family Percichthyidae; genus Macquaria; species Macquaria australasica. The sequence goes on from SEMN01001296.1 coordinate 73,602, forward strand.
AGAGTCTCTAAAAGTAGAATGGGAGCCAGAGCCTTCAGCTATCAAGCTCCTCTCCTGTGGAACCAGATCCCAGTTTGTGTACGGGAGGCAGACAACCTCCTCACATTTAAGAGTAGCCTTAAGACTTTCCTCTTTGATAAAGCTTATAGTAGGGCTGACTCAGGTGACCCCTGAGCCCCCCCCCCTTAGTTATGCTGATATAGGCCTAGACTGCCGGGAGACTTCCCATGATGCACTGAGCTCCTCTCTCCTCTCTCCTCCTCTTCCTCTCCATCTGTACGCCCTCATATCCTATCAATGCTTGTTACTAACTCAACTTCTTCCCATAGTTGTGTGCTTTCTCTCTCCTTCTGTTGCTTTCTGCAGGTATTTCTGCCTGCGGAGCTGTAGAGTCTGGATCTATGGTTGCAGCCACCTGCTGCCCCCGTGTTCCTGCTCTGCACCCGCTGCTGCTATTACTGTTATTGCTCTTATTATTAGTATTACTATTATAATATTGCTCTTAGTTTTATTTCTGTTAATGTTAACATCAGTACCATTACCACAACTATTGCTTTACATCTCTATGTGGAACTGTATTGTGCTGCTGTATGTTCTCTTTCCTCCTGCCCCCCCCCA
>SEMN01001297.1:0-74173 GCA_005408345.1 Macquaria australasica
AAAAAAAGTCAAAATTATGATAAAAAAAGTCAAAATTATGAGATAAAAAGTCAAAATTATGATAAAAAAAAGTCGTAATTATGAGATAAAAAGTCAAAATTATGAGATAAAAAGTCAAAATTATGATAAAAAAAGTCAAAATTATGAGATAAAAAGTCAAAATTATGATAAAAAAAAGTCGTAATTATGAGATAAAAAGTCAAAATTATGATAAAAAAAGTCAAAATTATGATAAAAAAAGTCAAAATTATGAGATAAAAAAAGTCAAAATTATGATAAAAAAGTCAAAATTATGATAAAAAAAGTCAAAATTATGATAAAAAAAGTCAAAATTATGATAAAAAAAGTCAAAATTATGAGATAAAAAAAGTCAAAATTATGATAAAAAAGTCAAAATTATGATAAAAAAAGTCAAAATTATGAGATAAAAAGTCAAAATTATGAGATCATGAACAATTAACTCGTGATCTCGAGATAACGGCCGTTCTCGGCTTCCGTAGAAATTCGGTTTATTGTTACAACGTTTCCCGCTCGACTTGTATGACGTGATGACACGTCACTGCGTAACAGGACGTGATGCCGTATTAGCATAGAGTTAGCTAAATTAGAATTGAACAGTTATTCAGGACGCTACTTAGCATAAACCCGAAGTGTTTGATCACTTGATTAAAATCTCCAAATCATCAATAGTCCATCAATAGTTGACGCGGACGTTTTGACACACTTTGCTGCTTGTAAGTGGTTTGTAGGAAGCGATGTTATGTCAGCTTAAACATGTTGATGAAGCATCAGTAGCATGCTGCTAACACTGCCGGAAGAAACGGAAGATAAACTAAATTAATTTAACACAAATTAATGAGGAAATACACGTAATTGTTGTCATAATAAAGTAATTATTATTTGAATAACTGCCTGCTGATTTTATCCCTCCTCTTCCTCCTCACCAGCCTGCACCTGAACGCCTCACCGCGCACCCTCCGCTCCTCCTGGAGCTGCTGCAGAGCGGCTGCTCCTCCTCTCGCCAGGCCGCTGCAGGACACCGAAGGGCGGGGAAGGAGCGTCGCGGGGGGCCGGTGTTGGAGCGGATCTCCGGAGCTCTGGCAGCGGCTCCTCCCTCACGCTGCGGACCCACAGACACACGTACGGAAAAACACACCGGCTGCTTTCACTGATGCATCGCTACAGGAGCCGATTTATTTCAGTTTGAGCTGCAGAAAGAAGGAATGAGTCGCAGGAGAGGAAGAGGAAGAGGAGGATTTCTCACCATGTTTCTTTTCTTGTGTCTAATATGGACACAGCTGCTGATCACAGGTAAGCGTCTGTGTGCTGCCTCGAACCAAATACTAGCAGCAGTAGTGCTCAAATCGATGGATTAGCTTATTATTTTGATAATCAAACGGTCCTTTCTGTCATTCACCTTGTAAAAATAACAGTAAAATGCTGGTAACTGCTCCTCAAATGCAGCATTTGCTCGCTTGCAAACTGAACATCTGTGTTGTTCAGCTAAAATAAGCAAAATAACCTCTATGACTTGTGATGGGAATTTATGCATTGCAATTATATTTTTTGATATCTGTTACAGATTAATCCTTAAATAATGTTTGTTGCAGCCTTAAAATCTGTTGTTTTTTGCAAGGTATTGCACATTAAAATCCTCACAACAGAAGCTCAAACCTTCTACGAGAATATGAGAATATAATAACACTGTGGTGTAATCATATGGTAATCTGTCATTAAAGGACAAAAGAGAGCAAAATTCTCACAAGGAAAGCTTAAGTCTTCCACAGGAATATTATTAGAATATTAAAGAAATATGATTCTGTAGTGATCCCATACAGTATGTGTAGAAATGCCATAGGATATGCTAAATTTGCTCACTATTTTGTGTGTGTGTGTGTGTGTGTGTGTGTGTGTGTGTGTGTGTATGTGCAAAGATCCTAGATCCTATCATGATGGTGATACTGAACAGAAATATACCATAAAATAGCTTATGATGAAGTCGATAAACAGTGAATCCTCACACTGAAGAAGATGGAACCAGATCATGTTTGGGGTATTTTAAATTATTATACTGGTGTTGAGCTGATTTTGTCTGGTTGGACATCTGAACAGGAACTATTTTGATCTAACCTCAACCCCCCTGATGATTATTTGACACTGCAGTACAAAATGCAGATATACTCTCTGCAGCTTCAGGGCTGTTCAATGCTGCGTTTCCTGCGTGAACACTCAAAGTTGAATAATAAAATTAATTGGCTCCCAGTTGCAGTTCCTGTAATGACCGATAGATGATGGCTGCATTAATGTGAAGGCAACAAAGCACAACAAGTTGAGCTCTCTCGAACACAACACTGAAACTGTGATGATGTTTAGTTTGTGTGTTTGATTGACAGGTGTCCCAGTCTACTGCACTCATTAGTGGCAGTTGTTGCTGACTCAGCGCCCTCAGCTCCTCCCAGGCTCCACCTCTTTACCCAAATCTAGATTTTCTTGCTCCTGATAGTGGCGAGCAGTAAACACAAACTCCAGAAAGTTTGTGAGTGATGTTACATTCGCTTCAGTCTGCGATTCAGTCAGCTTTTCAAACGTTTTCTCCATCAGGCCAAACGGGGAAGCACATTTCAAAAGAGCTACAGTAATAGGAAACTATTTGTTGTGCAGCACTTTTTGAAACATCAGTAACAGAAAACATAAACATGAAGACTTTATCTCTCCACCTAATCAAAGATGGCAGCGACACAAGTTGTCCCACTTCATGAGACGGGTTAAAAATCGACTGTATTGAACACCAGACAGATAATTTTTGTAACAGCAGGCAAGAGTCCAAGTTTGTTCGGATGCATCAAACCACTTGTTTGTCTCCTGATTAGTGATTTTAAATACCTCAGCTCATCATCTGCTGACTGATCTGACCCCAGCCCTCTCTTTTCCCCAAATTTAAACTCGTGAATCATTTTTATGTAAGGTAACATGAGGCCAAGGATTGCAGTATTACTAAAACTGAGTCAGCAGGTCACTGTGACTGTAATAATATAACTGACAGTGAAAGCGTTCAGTTCTATAATGATATTGACCAAGAATCAGTTTATAATCTGGATCTGTCGCGTCTGGCCTGATGTCACAGATTGGCAGTGGTGGAAAGTACATTTACTCAAGTACAATTATTTGACAGCATTAGTTACTTTACAGATTCAGATAAATGATACAAAATATAATCGACAAATAAATGATTATGTATTATTATAGGTTAAGACAAGGTAAAACTTAATTGATCCCCAGGTGGGTGAATTGACAAGCTACCCAGCAGAATATAGAGTAATTAAAAGTAGCTCCACCTTTACCAGCTGCAACGTTCAACATCCAGTAATATCATATATATTATTCTCCATGAGTACTTTTACTTTTGGTACTTTAAGTATATTTTGATGCTGATACTTTTGTACTTTTACTTAAGTAAGATTTTGAATGCAGGACTTTTACTTGTAGCAGAGTATTTCTACACTGTGGTATTAGTACTTTTACTGAAGTAAAAGTACTTCTTCCACCTCTGCTGATTGGATCAGTACATCTCTACAAAAACTGTGCGTTCACATCACTCTGTGTTTGAGTAATAGTTAAAACCAATTATACTATAAATGCAGACCTTTTTCCTGCTTTGTTTTCATAAATTACTGATATAAACAGAGATAGATGCTGTTAGTTTTATTTATTACTGAACAGAAGCTTATTTCTGTAATATTTATGGAATGTAATATAAAAGTTACATGGGAGGCAAAAACTAGAGCTTCTAGTATTTTCTAAATGACAAGTTCTTGGTCCTGAGGTGTAGCGGCCTCTTTAGGACAATTAGCGTTTTAAACACAGAAGTTAAATCACATGGTTTATAGATGTTTATACGTTTTAATAGCTAGATAACATTAGACTCAGACAGACAAGTGTGTGTGTTGGGGAGTATGTCTCCCCACAGAGTTATTGGGTCAGCCCCCTCTAACTCGACCTGTGATTGGCTGACTGCTCCCACAGAGGTGAGGCAGGGCCGACTCTTCTAGCCAATTAGAGCACGGCTCAGCTCAGCGTCGTGCATAGCAACCAGGATGCTGTCGCTAGGGAGAAAAGAAGCCAGAGAGGGAAGCTGTGTCAGCTCCACAGCCATCTCAAAGGACTGCTTCAGTCACCTGAATCCTCCTTAAACTGCTGTTTCCTGCTATTTTTAATTTAACACAGCAAAATAAAATGCTTACTTTTAGTTTTCAGAAATAACAGCCTCCGAACTGGTTTTAAACTCAACCATAGCCAACCAAGCAACCTCTTTTTCAAAAACAGGAGACAGACGTGTCTTTAAAACACAGGGTTTCATGATTCATGATTTCTGTCTGCTTTTCTTGACTTTCAGAACAGATTTCTGGCACAGATCAGATACAGCCAAGACAAATAGTCCTGTTCTCGGCAGGCAGGCAGACAGTCTGGTAGACAGGAGTCAGAGGACACTGTCAGATATTTTCTTGTCTTCCTTTCAGTGTTTTTTCTGCCAGAACAAACAGCCGACTCTAACAGACGCCTGGACGAGCGGTCTGTCAGCTCAGACTGTGTGCAGGTCGGACTGAGGCTGTATGAGAAACATCCGGCGTCAGCTTTTATTGGACTGCGAGAAACACCTGCTGCATCTTTGGCTGATTGGTTAGCCAATCAAAAGGCAGCGAATTACATGATGATGAATGTGTATTCATCTGTAGAGATTGAGGTTATTACTTTCACAGCGTTGTATTTTGCTAATGCTAATGGCTCTAGGGTTAGCAATGTCGGCTTGTCTGTCGGTGGGTTGATCAGTTTGTCCACCACTTTTATCTGGACTGAAATATCTCCACAACTTTTGGCTGGATTGCCATGAATGTTCTGCCACTAGGGTTGCACTAAATACATCAGCAAAGCAAATTTCTTTCTCTAGCATAGATAAAGGTACCCTTGTTTTTTACCCCAGCGTGCCCCTTACATGATGAAAAATACCTGCTATTTCTCAACATCTGACCAGGGGCTACAAATAAAAATGTCTGCATGTTAAATAAATCCAACAAATAAAATAAATGGAGTCCAGCCAGCACAGGAGTAAAAGAAGCGCTCCTCTTCTCCTACTGTCCTACAGAAACGTCTGTCTTTAGTCTTTGCTAAATCACAGAGCTACATATTTTCCTTGCTTACTGGAAAGGGAAGATTAGCCTTTTATCAACCTGCACGTCCAGGTTGTCTTTGCAACCAGCAAACACCGCAGATCAAGAAGACTGAGCTCAGGTCCAGCTGCTGAAGGTCCTGGTTTTCTTTAAATGGACCGGCCCATCTCGGGTCCTTTCAGTTCCCAGTGTGAACGTCTGTAGCTGTGAATGTGAAGCCGGATGCTGCCGGGGAAAAAGCGCTTTGCTCGGTGGATTATTTTTTCTCCCTGGATAAATAAAGACTCAGGATGAATTATGCAGTGGGTTCATGTTCATCACAGTTGGCTGAGTTCAGCCGGTGTGCAGGGGTTTCCTCTCAGCCTGCCTGCAGACTGATGAAAGCCTCCGTCCTGACCAAAGACAGACGGGATCTCCTGCTCTCATCTCTTCTACTGCTGTCTCTCTGAGAGTGCTGCTGAATGTGCTATTTAAAAGATTAGAGGAATGAGCATATCTTCTCGCTCTTCCTCAAGGCTTTAAAGACTAGTCTGAAATGACTGATAAATCCCTCCTCAGTGTTTCTTATCTAAAGTGTGATGAAGGTGGTGTCGTCTTTATTGCTTTTTTAAAAACAAAAAACACAGAGCAGAAGTGTAAAGAAAGGCCCAAACAGCCAACGTTAGCCTGTTAGCTCTGTCCTGCTCTTTTATTGGATTTTAGTTTACCTGAGATAAGTTTGCCAGAATCATCTGATAGTTTTCATTAAAATAGGAACAAAAAAAGCATAAATCTAACCTTTGTGTTGCTTGTAAAATGGATGTTTGTTTGTAGTGAGCATCCAAGCAGAGTTCTGTTAGAAAGAAATGACGGTTAAATCTTACATTTTCCTCAGTGTTATAATACTAGGACTGACGAGCTCAAAGTAGCCTCTGCAAAAGAACAGTGATGCTAACTTTTTGCAGGTCAGAGTCACGCTCAGAGTTATATTATATTATATTTGAGACCCTTTGGCACGCTTGTCTCTTAATTTTTAGTTTTTAAACGTGAACATTATTAGTGAGCATTAGCTAACTAGCTACAGCTGATAGATTCTGCCAGCAGCAGTTCTCAGCCAGGAGTTATAAAACAAACAAACACGAAAGCATTTGTCTTCCATCTTTATTTCACATCACATCTTCTTCTTCTCTCCTTAGAATCGTCTTCTGGTGATCACGATCTTCGTCTCTTCCCTTCTCGTCGATCCAGTCGTCTCCCTCCACCCCTGCACCAACCCCAGCAGGACTTGAACCCACAGCACGATGTGGACAATGTGCTCGATGACTCCCACCGCCGCCACCACCTCCACCTCCACTTCCACCACCGTCGTCATCACCTTCATCAGCACCCTGCCAGGTTAGCCAAAGGGATGCCGGCCACCATCTTGGAGTCTCGGTTTCGTCAGGAGCCCGGCGGCCAGCGAACCCTCAACCTGCTGGCACAGCCGCATCACGAGGCGCAGCCGGAGCACGCTGTGGTGTCTGCACGCCATCTGCTTACCGTGGTGAGTAATCTGCTCCCTGATTGGGTGAGAAAGAAGGGAAGTGTTTGTTTTCGGCAGCACGTTGTCAATACGTCAGGATGCACCACCCTCTTATTTCCCATCACTGACACTTTTATTAGATTTGCTCTCTGAATTGTCACATCCTGGCTACTGTACTCTCACTTCTTCTCCTATGTAATCAATCCAGTTTGTGCTACAGGTGACATCCATGTATGTCAAATGCTCCATGACAGGCTGCCGGTGTGTGTTGCACTTTGTTGTTGTCATTATCGAGGAGATCGAGTCTGAAGTCTTAATGATGAGCTGAAAGTCCTGAAGGTGTTTTTGATCTAAAACCATCAGCAGCATCATCAGACTCCTGTAACGCCGACACGTTAGCTTGAATCTGAGAGCCTCAGTTTGACTAACCTCCAGCGGCTAAAGGCTGCACATTAGAAATGGCACTCCTGCACTCCCACCGAGGCTCGCTGATATGATCGTTTGATAAAAGAAGGTCACCTCATCCCTCACAAAGGTTACAGGCCGCTAATACTGAGGAGGTCAGAGGTCAGAGCAAACAGACAGTAAGTGAATGATGGATGAGGAGCTGCAGACTCCTCTGTAGCTGCGGCGCTGGAGGAGAGATGCTGCACTCTCTGTTGCCATGGAAACATTAATCATAATCGTGTGTGTGAGAGACCCACTTACCTACACAATGGGTGGTTGCATAACTCTTTAGATAAACAGCAGCGACCTTCACGGTGACATTGAGAGAGAGAAACGGACAAGGACACCAGCATGTACAGGTTGTTAATGATTCAGAATCACAGTCAGGTGGAGATACAGTGAGACAGGTGGAGATACAGTGAGACAGGAAGGCAAAAATGGACGGTGACCGTTATGGGTGGATAGAAAAAATCGATTCACATAAGAATCTGAATAGGCCAGCTGCTGTAGTTGGTGTTACTGGTATTACACACAATTACATTACTTGCCCACCGTCGTTTCACTTTTTTTCCTTTTTTTTTTTTTTTTAGAAATAAAACCCATTTCGGTCATTTTCATGTATTAGCGCCTACCTCTAATTTGTAAAATACTAAGCGTGTTATCAGTACTCAGTTGGAAAGTGTCTGCTTTGTGCAGCAGCAGCAGAGTCGCAGGAGTCAGTCAAGTATTTAGTGAGTACTTTGTACCCCATCACCTCCAGACTGACGTTAGCTGGTTCTGAATCGAATCGTGTGTGTGTGTGTGTGTGTGTGTGTGTGTGTGTGTGTGTGTCACAGCTGTGTTTACAGTCTGTGCTGCATTCACACTGTAAAAATGACTGGATGACAGGCAGTTAAAAATGGCAGTATGCAGACTAAAATCACTGCTTTTCTGAATGTTGTCTTGTGGGACAACACAATGCAACACTCAGGGGAAAAAAGTAGCAAAGTATAAATTCATATATTCATTCCTTTTTTTTTCTTCATTATCGATTATTCTGCCGATTATTTTCTCGATTCATCTTCTTTGTAAAATGGCAGAAAATAGAGAAAAATGCCCATTCTAATATAATGTTTGCATACTAACATGCTAAACTAAGATGGCAAACATTACCTGCTAAACATCAGCATGTTATCATAATTTTATATTAGTATTATTATATTAATGTGTTGTGTACCTGTCATTAGTACACAGTGTTATACTTAACAGGATCAGAGTGGAAGTGTGGAATTGGGACACAGTCTGATTAACAGTGGGCAGACATTTATTTATAGGAGAAATGTAGCAGATTATTCATTTAACTGAATATCTGCATGCCTCAGCTGTGAAGTCTCACTGCCAACACACCGTGGATGTATAAAGAGCAGAGACAGGGCCCCGTTCATTCCTATGAAAGTTGCTCAGTGGCGCATGAAGCCAAAAGTCCAACTTCTCGAGTATCGTGCGTCCCATAGAACAAGCGCACTAGCGTTTCCTTTAACCCCGCCTCCCACCCCCTCGGTCTCGGGCTCACTCACATGAATGACAGTGACAACTTTTAGGACATCATGATTTAAATAAGGGCTATAAATGATCTGCTGATTTACAGATGTCTCTTTTACGATGTGAGTCTATGGGAAAAAGTCTTTTGGGGCCAGTGTGCATCATGTGACAGACTGGTCAAATTGGCATCAAAGCCCGGCCCACTTCCTGGGGGCTTGCAACACTCCCACAATCCTCTGCTAAAACAGTCAGAGGTGTTGTCGCCACAGATGCATTGTGGGAGGTGAGGCAATCTGGAGAAACCTCCGGTGGAAACCAAAAGACAGAAGTCAATGCTGACAGTTTACAGACGGGTTACCTGTCTGTCTGTCTGTCTGTCTGTCTGTCTGTCTTTTTACTTCAGTTTGACTCTGTGTGGTTTGTTGGCAGCAGTCAGGGTCCAGGGTCCTTGCAGTGGGATGTACTGTAGGTCACCCTGCACACTGCCTGATAAATAAAACACACTGACTCTCACACACACACACACACACTGGCTGAGAGTGCAATGCAAAATTAATATGAAATCTAAATTTGTCCTTCAGTAAATATTACATTCATGTTCAGGTTACTTGGTCTTGCAGTGGCATTTTTGGTCCAGTAAAATAAAGGACCAGCCTTTCAAGAGACCAGATAAATGAAGTTTATTTTTAGTGTATTCAAGGAGCAGTTGATGAAAGAGCAGGTGATAAAGTATCAGTCAGTTGAAGCTTGTTGTGTTGTCAGTGTTGTGTTTGTTGGACCTAAAGCAGCTTTCACTTAGTTAGCAACTATCTAGTCGTGCCCTAGTAACTGTGCAGACCACGCTAGCAACAACCTAACCGTTGCAACCACATGGAAGTGCCAACCACTACAAATACCCTAGGAAAACATAGCAACCATCTATCAATGTGCTGAGGGTGGGATTGCTCAAAACGTGGTGGTGACTTTATTGGTGAGAGTTTTAAATTAATTCTTCTTATAATTATCCCATATTTTACTGGTATAGCACATGGTCACAGGACAGGAAGTCACATAGAAAATAACATGTAAACAAAGGTAATTCTTCTTGTGTAAGTGGATATTTTAAAATTGGGACTCAGTCTAACGAGGAGAAACTGTCAGTTGTTATCTCACTATGACTTGACAGCACACTGCAGCCCTTTCTGCCCCGTCTTTTATCAATGAGAAACCGCTGTGAGGCTCAGCGCTGCCTTACATAACGCTCTTCTGTGTTAATTGACTTCCTGTGTGGGGTCGTCGCATGACCTGTCCCTGCAGGCTGCTGCCGTTCCATCACATCACTGTGCCAATTATTTTTCTTACTATTTCTGACATTTTATCGACCAAATTATCAGTGGATTTATCGGGAAAATAATCAGCAGGTTGCTCGATGCTGAAAATGATCGTAAGTTGCTGTACTATTACTGATTTTTCTGTTTTTAAAAAACAGACTCCAAGCAAATGTTATATTATCTATAATATATTATTATTTAAAGTGTGTTTCCAGTCAGTCTTTGAAGATAATATAACAGAAGACAATGTGTTTAGATGGAAGTTGAGAGGGAGAGAGAGGTTGTGTAAGTCCCAGATGGTACTCGGTCACCTCCCATCTCTACATCACACCACATGCCTGCAAGACACTACAGAGTGTGTGTGTGTGTGTGTGTGTGTGTGTGTGTGTGTGTGTGTGTGTGTGTGTGTGTGTGTGTGTGTGTGTGGCGTTTGCTCCCCTGTCAGGTTCCCACAGCACGTGCAAGCTGGTTATCACACACAAACTGCAGCCTGTGTGTGTGTGTGTGTGTGTTGGAAGGAGCTTGTTTGTTCAAACGGAACACCTCAGCAGTCCACAAATAAGAGGAAAAATAAAGGAATTACAGGCAAACAACCTCAGCAGCAGGTTTTGATCTTTAATTTAAAGCGATCTGATTGGCTGAAAGGGTCACTGTGAGTCTTGCTGTGAAAGTTGCTGCTTCACCTGCAGATCTGTGTATTTTTTGTCAGCAAAATAAACTCCGAAAGCAAATCTTTAAACATGCGGAATCAAATCACAGCAGGCGGGTTCACTGTTCAAGTTCAAATCTCAGCCTACACACATGAGAGAACTGAACACTAGCCTGTGTGTGTGTGTGAGAAACTGTTAAATAATTCATGTCAGCAGTGTGTGTTACGTCTGCTTGCTAGTGGAGGGAACTTTGACGCCACTTCAAACCCACAGAGAGAAACATGATTCATTCAGGACTCTGTGTTACGACTGCAGCTTCATCTGTTGCCTGTTTAAACTCACATTTTACCTGAACATTATCAACATATCTGGTTATTTTGCAAAAGATCTGCGGCTATAAAGATGGTCTACATGGTTTAAGAGCAACCAGTTCCTCCCCCAAAGTGCTTTTTGTTGCTGCCAAGCAATTTTGATTGTTTTGAAGATGTTGTAACATATTTATGTTCAGATCATGCTGTGATGATATGAATGCAATATTAATTTAGTGAAAATTTAGTAAAATGTTCCTCACTCTGAAGGTCTGATGTCAGATTTCTGAGCCTGCTCTGCTCTGAACTGCAGCCATTTTTTTTCTCAAAGGAACCAACACAAGCATGAATAATCTAACCTCACGTCAACCCACTCATTCAGCTGTGTGTGTGTGTGTGTGTGTGTGTGTGCGTGTGATCTCATTGAGCTGTATGTTGCACGTGCCGCTCACGTTTTGCCCATCAGCACTCAAAAAAAAAAATGACTCACTTACCGTAATTTTATTATTCGGGCTGATTCAATCAAATATTCCATAGAAATGTATTTTATATCTGTACAGTGTCAACCAATCACACCCTCTCATTACACTGGAGTAAATATTCTCATCTCAAAGCCTGTTGTTAGTTTTGAATAATTTAGGGATGGTAACGGCTCAGAAAACAAGCAGTAAAAATCAATATAACATGTACGGCAGTGATACTGTAGTGCATGTTGCAAAAGCTAAAAGTTAATCAATACAGGTGTGATTTAAAGACTGTATGAAGTTAAAATAAGAGTAAAGATTCAGAGTGAGACCTACAGAAAGAAACATTACAGGACAGTAAGAGGAGGATTTTTTCAGGATATCTTTGTCTCCAATCTGCTTAGAAATTATAGAAAAAAAAGATGCTCCTTATCACTGCAGAAGTTGCCTGAGAATCCTCCTGTTTTTAAGTTTTCTTCAGTGTCACAGTAATCCAGTGATGATTGTCTGTACATTCATGGGTACACTGCAGACAGGAGCTGCTAACAGCTAATTCGGCAGACTTTTAATGGGGACAATTTGACAAAATGTAAATTAATACAAGCTAAAAAAGAAAACTGTTTAGTGTGATACGATTTTTAAAATGAGTGCTTTTGTTGATTTCAAGGCTGAAACTAAGTTATTTTCATTATCAATGACTCTGCCAATTATTTTCTCAATTTAAAAAAAATAAAAATAATAATAATTACATTCAGTTTCAGTGACGTCTTCAATCTGCCTTTTTGTCATACTAAGCGTCCAAAACCTGAAAATATGCAATTGACTTTTATATATGACAAAGAATAATAGCAAATCATCACATTTTAGAGTCTGAAACCAGAAAATATTTGACATTTTTGCTTAGAAAATGACCAATTTATTAACCGATTATTAAAATATTTGCAGATTAATTACTTTTCTTTCATGCCTCAATTTTTTTGAATACAAAATATAATGTGAAGTTTCATCTTTGCATTTTTGACCAATTCTTGCTTTATTTTTTATCTTTTGAATCTCTCCTTCTCTTCACTCATCCGCTCCTAAACACTTTTTTATATTTTTATTATTTATATCCACAACTTAAACCCCCCCCAACCCCCTCTGATATCTGATTGGTTCAAATTGGATTCCCCCCCAACTGCCCCGAGGGCTATCAGCTAATTAGTGGTTATTACTGTGTGTGTGTGTGTGTGTTGGACAGAAATAGCACCTGATCTCGACAGGAAGCGCAGCGGGATAATGGCATTACCTGGACAACAGCCAATCGGGTGGCAGGTTGAGCTCCGTCCCCCTCTAAGCCAATCAGGGGTCACGTAATGACTAGATCAGGAAATGGAGCGAAAAGTCCCTGAGCTCTGACTGACAGGCAGGCAGACAGCTTCTCTCCCTCTCTGTCTGTGTTCATTGAGTAAAAAGCTCCCTGTGGGCGACGGGGAGATCAACAATGTTTATGTGGTTACTTGGTAAGGTTGTTTAGTTGTTAAAGGCTGTAGTTGCTTTCCTGTTAGTTTTTTGACTCTTTGGTCGAATAGTTTCTTTATTGGCTTGTTTTCTTTGCTCGTCAGTTAGTTAAACTGTTTAAATGTTAGTTGCTGAATTGATTGTTGTTTGGCTCATTGTTCGCTTCAACTGTCTGACTTTTAATTGTTTAGTGGTTTGCTGCAGGCTAAGGATAAGTTGATCAATCAGTTGAGATTTGTTTTAAAGCCAAAATGGAAAAATATGTAGTGTTTCCAGCTTCTCAAATGTGAGGATTTTCTTGTTTTCTTGGTGTTCTGTGACAGTAAACTGAATATTTTGGGTTTTGGACTTTTGGTTGCACAAAAAGATATTTGAACTTGGTTCTCTGGGCATTTTTCACAATGTGCTGACTCTTTATAGGCCGAACAAGTGACCGATGAATCCAGAAAACAAAGTATTCATCAATAATGAAACAATCGTTGCATCCCATGCTTCATATGTCTGGTTATTTATTTGACATTTGTTTGTTGGTTCAGCAGTATTTTATTTATTTTTTATTTCTGGTGTGAGACAGAAAAATAAGAGTTTGTTTAACAGAACAAACTGTAACCAGAGACAGACTGATAATAACATCAGCTGTGTGTGTGTGTGTGTGTTGAGCCTGTCTGGCTGTGGTTATTGTTCCTGATATTGAATTAAGTGGCAACAGAACATGTTGTTTTAGCCATTAGCAAACTATCCCCCCCCCCCCACACACACACACACACACACACACACACACACACACACAGTGGTGTTGGAGCAGCAGCAGTCGGTGGGTTTGAGGCTGATGGACGGAGACTCGCAGAGGTCAGACTTCTTGTTTGTTTTCTTTTAACCTCATTGAAAAGAACAGTCAGATATTTTGGGAGGCTGGTCTTGTTTTTCATCACAGTTAAGGCCAGTTCAGACCAAAGATTCACAACGAGACGAAACCGTTTTAGAACGTCTCAGGAAAAGTTGCAGCGGTGTGAACCGGCCCGTCTCAGCTCGACTCGAGCCGGCTGATGGCGTCGCCTGAGACTCAGCTTGTCAAGTCGCCAGCGGCTGGTTTTAGAACGTAAGGCACGTCACGTGTTTCAACAGCCAATCAGCAGTTACAAACACTCGGGTTGTTATAGCTTTCTCATCAATTAAGTATAGCCTACTTTCTTTATTACACTGATTATTAATACAGTAAGGAAATAATGTACTAAATGACTAATGAAAAAGCAAGAGCAAGAAAAATAGAGTAGCCTGCAGTTGTTATGGCAGAGTCAGGAGGATACTTTTAGTTTAATTGTTGAATCTGCCCTCTTTTCTGTTTTGTCATGTAACTTCTTCTGTCTATGGGCTGTAGCTCAGCTGTCGCCAAGAAGCACAGCGTTATCATCAGCTGTTCCCCTGTTGAAATGCTGTCTCGATAGTTAGTGTTTTCTCTGCTGATTATACGTGACACCAACTCCTCTAAACGACTGAACTGCTCCGGGAATAGATGGGAGGAATTGACAAAAGAGGGAGATCTCTTGTCTCAAGTCCATTGCATACATTTGCATAAGCCCCCTGGGTATTCTGTTGATGCACCTGTGGACGGCTCCAAATTCTCGACCCTCTCGTTTCTTTTTTATGTTTTCGCCATTTCATCAACAATAAAAATGCAAGTGTAGCAAGTCACTCACTATCACTGTCGTCATTCATATTTTAAGACATTACAAATTATATTCAGCTGCAAAAAACGCCTGAAAAGCCGGCAGTTACAACGGAAGTACAGAGAGTCGTTGCTATGGAAACGATACGCCGTCTCGTCTTGCCGCTTTGGTGTAAACTGGCAGGTTTCAGAGCGTTGCAGACCGGCGCGCTGCAAGTAGTTGCAAGTTTCAACTCGTCTTGTCGCGAATCTTTGTTCTGAACTGGCCTTTAGAGGAGATAATCAATATCAGTTTCATCTCTGTGTGACCAGGTCAGATACAGATTCAGGACGTGTGTAGCCTAGCTTAGCACAAAGACTGGAAGCAGGGGGGAACTGCTAGCCTAGCTTCATCAAAAGAGAAAGAATACACCTTCCAACACCTCCGTATCTGTCTGTTTTACCTGTACATGTTGTATGTTGTTAGCTAACAAGCTAGTCGCCAGTCTATCCTGTAGTCAGCTGGGTTCGTTTGACCTTTAGAGAGAACTAATAATTATTTTCATTCTTGATTTAATCTGGAGATCATTTTTTCAATTAATTGTTTTGTCTGACCAACAGTCTAAAACCCAAAGATATTCACTTTATAATGATATAAAACAAAGAAAAACAGCAAATCCTCACATTGGAGAAGCTGGAACCAGATCAGTTTAATCATTTTAACATGAATCGATTCTCAAAATAGTTACTGATAATTTTTCTGGTGATCAACTAATCGATTAATGGACTAATCAGTGCAGCTCTAACTCTGAGGAGTTAGACTGACGTTAGTTGGCTAACAACGTACCCACAGACTGTAAGAGAAGAGACGCCTCTATTGATCCCCAGAGGGGAAATTCAGGTGTTTAAATAATTAAAAGTACAAAAATAAAAATGAGAATAGAAATAATGTGTTGTGTTCAGTCTCTGACTCAACTCTTTGTTATTTTCCCGCAGTCTTTAATATTTTACTTCTGGTCTCTGTATGTTTTATAAAGTAGAGTCATAAATCCTTGGAATAACATTTTTAACATGTTTTTGTTTAAGATGAAACATTTTCAACTTGCGTGGAAACTCAAGTCGTTCCACCCTGAGTGAATGTCCTTCTATTTGCGCACGTATGTCTTTCCATTGACTTTGTACGCAATTGTTCCACATCTAAAATTTGATTTATGTTTAGTCTGAACAAATCTTTGAGCCAGATCTTTGTTTGGAACAAGGTGTTAACGGGAGTCCTGCTGTAGAAACCTATGGGATCGATTTTGATTCATAGTTCAGTGTCAGATTTCTCCCGTTGATATCACCACCACAACACATGCATGATCGGGCTGTAAGTGTGTTTACAGGCTTTCATTCACTTTGTGAAACGGAGTGACGGTGGAAGGTTTCATTACTGAATATGGGACTGTTACTTAGTCACGGTGTTTACGTCTGCAGCAGCGGAGATGTCTTTGTTAGATGTTTGTTACTGAAAATCTTTTTTTTAACTTGCTTCATGTTGTCTTCACTCTCAACAAACCTCCACCGGCATTGGTAGATGAAAACACAAGCAGCTCAAACTGACCAATCACAGTGCTTGTTGTCTCTTGTGGCATCTCTGTAGCTGCTTGAAATATAGAAATATATATAAAAGAGGTTTTGAGACGAGAGGCTCACAAACTGGAGAAGCTGAAGACGTTCTTTCTTCAGAGGAAAACAAAAAGGCGTCCGTAGTGTTTGTGTCTTAGCAACCTCAGCAACACGAACCAATCAGCTCTGTGTGTGTTCATAAACCCTCAGGGTCATCTTCCAAAGATGTGTTTCATGTTATTTTTACTACACACACACACAAATGACTCATCCTGGATTTTACTGCAATCAGTGTGTGTGTGTGTGTGTGTGCTTCTCCTGTCTCCAATATCACTTTTGCCGAAAGCTGAGAGACTGTTGGGAAAACCAGAGGAGCCAAACAAGAGAGGGGTGAGGGGGTGGGGGGGTGAGGAGAGAGAGATAAAATAACGCAGCAGGAGACGCAGAGATGATGTTATGATTCGATCTGTTTGGTGATGAAGCTGCAGAACCAAATCACTGCAGACTGTAGAAATCCTCCACGGCCATGTTGGTTTCTGTAAGGGAGGACAGAGCGAACAATGTACAGGTGATTTAGATATTCTGAGAGACGCACTAGTAGTACATAAAAACATTTACTACTTTTGATATCTTGCTCTGCACCATAATATTGGACAGACAACCAGAGCATGCAATAAAAATCAATCAGACAGAGTTATATATCTTCACTCTAAATTCGACGTTTTTTGCAGAGTAGGTTTTCAATACAAGGAATTTGCCTTGGTGTATTTTGCTGCATAACAATAAACATAGTTAGTAGAAAATATAAGGAAAGATAAACCAAGTGCTGCAAGTCAAGAAGCCCAATTATAAAATATAAAATTGACAATAAAATGTGAAAAAATGTTGTATATAATATTTGTAGTTTTTAGGTCTAAATGTGATCTTTCTCCTCATACAGAGGGCTCTGGCAAAAAAAATACCTGGATAAACTTTTCTGCAACATAATGCGATGTCATTAGATAATCTTTATTTGTTTCCACACTGTACAGATTCCATTATACATGAAATACACACCTGGTCACACATACACACACATCCATGCACCTGTCTGTCAGACTGCAGCGGAGTATGTTGGGGGGGCACGTATTTGATTTTTGGCCAATCATCACCGCTTTGTACACAAAAATAACAGGTCGCATCGTCACAATAATTGCTGTCAGCTGATTCCAAGATGAGCACAGGTGTGTTTCCATCCACCTGTTTTCATGCACATTTTCAATTTGCCCGTAAAAATGTGATGTTTTAACAACACAGAGTGGAGAATTAGCGCCACCTACTGTTTATCTCCATCAACCAATCAACTCATATATTCTCTCTCTCTCCCTCCCCAGTACCTGGCTGTGGATGTGAGGAGGCTGAATGTCAGTCTTCTTCGGTGGTTTCGGGAAGGTGTAGCGGCAGCCCTGGGCGTTCCTGCAGGACACGTGCACATCAACCGGCTGAATGTAAGACACACAGACACACACCTTGCATATATTATGCTTCACTGATTGATTAATTGATTGATTCACTGATGGATGGCTCTTACAGGAGGAGAAGAATGGCATCGAGCTCTTCGTGTCCTCTGATAGGCTTGGGATCTCTGAGCTCCGCCCCGCTGAAGAGGTCATCCAATCTCTGAACGTCAGGGTCCTTCACCGCCACCTGGGACACTTCGGTATCACCGAAGTCTCAACTGAGGTGTGTGTGTGTGTGTGTGTGTGTGTTTGAAAACTGTTAGTGTGCCTGCTGCTCCGTCTCCTAGGTAACGGCGGCTCGTTAAGCAGCCTCGTTAGTCCCCGTGGAGATGGACGGAGAGGATGGATTGGGATTATTAGAGAGCAAAGTGCTGCTGCTAAAAGTTTAATGGAAGTATTAAAGTCCCATCGATCAGCCCGAGGAAGAACAGAGCAGCTTTATAGATTACATTAATATTATTACTCTCATGCCCAGCAGTGAGAAATGTGACGGCTCCTCTGTAATAATATTACAGCAACAAATCACAAACTCCCTGTAAGTATCAGTGAGGAGCAAAACCAAACAAAACAGGAATTCTCCACCAAAAATCTGCCTTTTGAGGTTCAGATACGTCCTCTGAAGATGCTACGTCTGAGCCGTTTTTAGGAATAAGAGAATTATACAAACTCTATAAACACTCGCTGTCATATCATTAAATGAAGTTTCTGACTAGAGCTGCAGCGATTAGTCAATCTGAAACTGTCTTGACAATCGATTAAGTGTTTAAGTAAATTTTCAATATTAAAGTTTCCACCTTCTGTAATATAAAGATTTGTCACTTTTCTTAAATTCTAGTAAACTGAATATTTTGGGTTTTTTGACTGTTGGTCGAACAAACAAAGCATTACTTTGTTCTCTGTAATTTATGTTATGTTTTACAGATCAACCAACTAATCGATTAATATATAAAACGATAATGAAAATAATCATTAGTTGTAGCTCATTTTGTCATTGTGCTGTTCATTCACCCATCATGCTGAATACAAGCCATGAATCCCCAGTTTCATGCAAACATGTCAAGATATGATCCAAATCGGGATAAGACTAATAACTGGGATTCTGTTTTATATAAGCGTCTTGCAAACACAACATTTTCCATCTCTACAATTTTTCAATTTAGCGGGTATTTACTAAAACTACAGATGTTAATGGGCTGCAGTAAAATGTAGTGAAAGTCTGATCATTACAGGAAGGACGGCGACGGCTGTGACATTTCTAACAGGATGTGTCAAAGACGATCAGAAACCTGATTTTGAAACTTCATTTTCTGTTTCCTGCAGAAGAACGTCCTGCAGGGCGAACAGAGGGATCACGTGTGGAGCAGAGAAGGTTTCTACGCCGTCGTCCTCTTCTTCACCATCTTTGTCATCGTCATCACCTGCTTGATGGTAAAATACAATATTTCACACACATATTTATACTACTAACCTGGTGTGGACCGTCACTGACCAACTCCTCACTTTCAACGTGTAAAACTCAAACTGGTCCTCACAAAGATAGAAGTAAATGAGCACACACACACACAGATCAGCATAATCGCTAACATCATGCAACACGTTACTAAACCTTCCACCCCGGGCTTCTCTGATTGGCTGAGACAGCTGACCGCCGTTTGTAGCCGCGGTCAAAGGTCACTGTGTCCTGGCCTTCAGACACACACACACACACACACACACACACACACAATAATCAAACTAAGTAAATTAAATGGATATAAAAAGGAAAAAAATGAAGAGATGGGAAATAAAATTTAAATCACAGAATAAAGTAATGAATAAATGTATTTATTATATGATATTTTAATGTACATTGAAAATCCAGTATATAATAACAAAGACCTTTTTCTTCTCAGTCCGGTGTTCTTTGTTTTAGATGCAGTGTGACATTAAATCCACAGGAGGGAGCACTTGCACAGAGAACCAGTTCATACAATCCATATAATGTAGACCTGAGGTGCATCTGCTGGATGAAACAACTGAACTTTTTACAACTTAATAAATCTAAATGTAACATCTTTTTATTCTTCCTTTCTCTACAGTTTCCTCTCCACTCACAATTTAGCTGAAAGTGTATTAATGAATTCTGATTTCTCTCCTGTCTGATCTCCAGGTTTTGTACCGACTTAAAGAGAAGGTTCAGGTTTCTGACAGACAGGTGAAAGCTCCGCCCCCTGACCTCCACCTGACCCCGACTGACCCTCCAGACTCTGCCCAGAGGACAAAGGGCACCAAGGTCGGCACCAGACACCAGAACTGTTTCATGTAAAAAGACAGATAAAGCAGAGGAATGACTCATTGATGAGCTCTTTTGTGGTCCAGGTTGTGACGTCAGGAAGCATGGTCCAAGCTGAGCTCCCTCAAACTGTAGCCACGCCCATTCCCCAGCAGCAGCCAATCGTAGCCTGCCGCCGCCTCGCTCCTCCTGTCGTCCCTCTGCCCAGGTAAGTCAGCTGACAATGAGTCCCAAAACTTAAATATATTGAAATAAACTACATGTCCGACTGTGCTTCTTCTCCTAGCCCCGCCCCTGTCCCTGTCGTCAGCAGCAACGACCACGCCCCCCTGGCCAGTGTTGCCCCGGTGACGGCCAATAACGAGCTAAAGCCCTGCCCCTCCCCGTTCAGGATGAAACCTGCCGCAGGACTGCAGGAAAGGTAAGAAGACAGAGAGATGACTTCCTGTGTTTTAGCCCCGCCTCTGCATATTAGTGTGTTTGGACTCAAAACAGACTAAAACTAAAAGGCAACAACAAGATTTTTCTCCATAGAAACTGAATTAAACTACAAGTATAAAAGAGACGTTCATGTAACACAAGTATCCACGTAAAATCTAAACTCGGCGTACTGACACTAAGTTTCAACTCTGTATTTAATTCTTGTATAAACTGATACCAACAACAAACATTAGCTAGCTCACTTGTGATGCTAATGCTGGCTACATCCGAGGTTACCTGCCTGCAACCAAAATAATGCCACGTCGACGTCAGTAAGGGGGGGGGGCTCTGCAGCTGATGGTGTTGAAACTGGGTCAGTTGCTGGAGGCTTCAGGTGTTCAGTAGAGACACCTGCTGGTCAAAACTATGAACTCTGTCTTTACATAGAAATACCTCCTCACATGTTGTGCCTCCATAGCTTCCTGGTGAACACTGCGGTTATGATGTTGTGTTTGTTGGTGGGATCAATCCTCCTCGTTTCCTGTCATAGTTTATGATGAGTGATTGTCTCAGGTGCCAGTTGATAGACTGCTGGTATTTAATATTGTGAAACTTAATTATACAGTAGGTCAATGTCTGAAATTAGGAGATTAACTAAATGAATCTCGGGCCACATCCAATCTGTCTAATGTTGTGTGGCTGCAGGTGTCAGGTCTGAGTGGAGGTGCAGGACAAATGAAATGCAGTGCGGCTCTTTACCACCACGGCCGCTCGGTAGTTGTTGGAGCGTCACGCTGCTGCTGCTGGTGTTGCTGTTCTCTCTGTGTTTAGGTCTCTTCAAGTCCACTACATTTTGTATTGGATCTCATTTTTCTCAGGTCTGCTCGGACCAGGTCTGACTGTCCTTGTGTTCCTTTTGTATGGAGTCCCTTTTGTTTTTTGAATATATGCACGTTGGGTTCAGGTTTTCCACGGGTCCGTTTTGAATCCTGTTACCCGGGAAGACCTCTACCTGGCAGTTTTGAGTTCTGACTTTTCTTGTGTAGAAAGCCCAAAATGTTAGCGTGTGTGTTTAGAGTACAGAAACCTCTAACCTGTGATTGTTGGAGCAGTCAGGTGTTGAGCTGTGTACGTGCCGACGAGTAGACTTTAAACTGAGGTGTGTGTGTGTGTGTGTGTGTGTGTGCATCAGCACTCAAGGATTACATTCAGATAGTGAAGTACGTTTCCTCCATAAACAAGTTATTCATGTTATCGATAAATTTGTCTTGTCTACTAGTATCTCAAAATTTTGACTTCATCATATTGACTTTTTAAGTCATAGTTTTGTCATAAAGTTTCTCATAAATGTCATACATTTTGATGTATTATCTCACAATGTTCATTTAGTTAAATTCATCATTTTGATTTACTAGATTATGATTTTGGAATTATTTTGTGAAGGCCCAGTTTGAGACAACAGCAACAACAAAAGTGCCTGTTCATGTCAACGTGTCTCAGGCTGCACTCGAAACCGCCTGCTATGCCGGCATTACGTACTGATTTAGCCAAAATGTAGCATGTAGTACGCAAAGAAAAGCTAAATCTGCACTGTGTTGGTGGTTTGCCGTTAGCCGTGCTGTTGTTTACCGGCTAAGTCTGGGCTAGCATACTGCAAAATAAATTGATTTGATAGTTTCATATGAAAAGCAGTATGTAGTACATACTGCAGCAGTATGTAGTAGGCAGTTTCAAATACAGCCTTTGACTGGCGTGCCCCCGACCTTTGACCCCTTTAATGAGCTGTCTGTCTGTCAGATGGAGATGATAAGATGCTTCCATACACGTGCACGTCCTATCATGATCTGTGATGTGTGACAATGCTAAGCAAGGCCAGTTTACCTGGATCCAAGAGGAAAAAGGTGCTTTATTGGTGACTGGATGGCTGGAGCTGCTCAACTGGCCGAAGAGACAAATCTATGGGAAAGACATTTAGTCAGTTATGGACCAACATGTCAGACATCAAAACACCAAATACCTTTTGCAGGAAGCTGTTCATCCCTCCAGTAGAGTAAATGTATTTGGGTGCAAAGTCACCATTCAGCTTTCAATTTGACATGAAAACCAAGTTTGGGCGTGAGAACCATGGATATATTTGGTTAAATAAGACCTCAGGAGTCTGGAGTGTGTGTCTGTGCAGCGAGTGTTGCTTTAAGAGCTCCCTAACATTTGGCCGAAGTTCATTTCCCTCTTAAGGAGTTTCATAACTGGAAAGAAAACATCTTTATCTGCGCCTCAGCTCCGAGTTGAGCACTTTAGCCTTTATCTGCTGCTCGTAACTCTTCCGTTGATTTACTGCACGTCTGCAGACTCAAACCTCAGAGGCCATTTTGTTCTGGTTACATCAGCGTTTAGAGTGAAGGTGTTAAAGTGTGGAGAACACGCCGTGTCTCTTAAGGGTAGAAGAGGAAGGAAGATTTCAGGCTCAGAGTGAGAACAGGATGTTTTTCTTGGTCTCTGTGTGTGTGTGTGTGTGTGTTCACTCTGGATGGCAGCCAATCAGCAATCAGACGAATAGGAAGTAACGGCATCCTGGAGAGGAAGCCGGCCGACACGTAGCCAGACGAAGAGAGTCCACCCACCCACACCCCATCAAAGCACACCTTATCTTTTCTTCTCGTTCTTGGTCTTCTTCTGTTCTGACAGCTGACTGTTAACAAAAACATTTCATTAGTTTAGAGTTTACCGGGAAGTCAGAGAAGAAATTCATTCCAAATGCCTTGTTTAATTAAGAAAATATATTAATATTACTATTACTTTAGCTACGACTGTCTGATTAGTTAGAAAACGAGCGCACGAAATACACAAATATATACAAACCCAACTGTTACAAATCCCCATCGCAAAGGACACGGTCACTGTCTCTGAGGGATGTGGTGCCTTCAGGAAGATGGTTTTATTGCTTTTCATCAGTTATTTGTTGTCTACGACATATAAATCCTTCTAATTAAATGCAAAATACAAAATCATTCACCATTTATGAGAATGCAACAAGGTAATGTCCATGTTTGTTGTCAGTTGTCAGTTGTCCAGTAAGAGTTTTCTCAGGACTAGTTTTACTTAAATGCCGAACATATTGTGAACTCGACTGACTTGAAAATACAACCTCACGAGTTCAATTTGAGGGCACCACAGATTGTCTGAATGCCGTCAGTGAAGGCTAGAAACTGTGACACAGAGGTTTAGAAATGAACCATCGTGCTCACTTACATCCAGGCCGGATACTGTTGGATTAATGTCTAGCAGAAGAAACTCTTGCTGTAACTCTTCATCTGGTAGAGAAAGAGACCAATTTTATTCATGTCTCAGAAATCCAAATGATATTTTCCTGAACTTCAGCAGAGCAGTAACTGTCGAACATGTTGTTAAAAATCACAAGTCAGTAAACTACAATAAACTCAGGAAGGAAGAGGAACTTTTTGTCCTGTCCAGTTCTAACATCATTTCTTCTTTACCTTCTCATCCCTCCCCTCCAGACGTGGCTCTAATGTGTCTCTGGTGTTGGACATGTCGGCCCTCGGCTCTGTGGAGCCCCTTAACATTGCCGTGGTGACCCCCAGAGAGGCGGCGGCCAGGGAGTATCTGCTGTCGGCCGGTCGGCCGCTGACACGACAGCAGCTCCGCGACATCGTCAACAACACACACAAGCTGCATGCCGAGTTCGCTGTAAGTCGTCAAACACAGTGTGTGAATAAAATCATCTCACATTCCTGTTTTTAATTTAAACGTTGAGGCAGAAATCCCTCCCACCGAGCACTACGACTGGGTGACACCACTGATTTTGTTTTTGAGGAATAGTATCCGGATTTCTTTTTTAAAACTAGGGTTGAATATGGGGAGTTTAATTTCCAGGATCTCCCCAGAATTCTTTCCAGAATCTACTCGTGTTTCCTGGAGAAAATACCTGTTGGGATGCAGGATTTTTAGTGTTGTGATTGTGTGTGATGTTCAGAAAACTTATTGTATATACTGTAACAAAGACATCTTCACCAAACCTCAGTAACGCTGCCACTTAACTGTTGCAGTGAAATACTAAAGTATGAGTTTGAAATGTCTTTATTATGACTTTTCCACCACAATCGGAGACATTGTTGTACTAGAACTATAAAATTATAACACATATCGTTAGCCTCATAGCATAATTGCCTAAGTCATATTTCAATGTTTTTGGAAAACAAGAAAAAACACAATTTTTAGAAAACACATTGGTATTTTTTATTGATATTGTAACAGTACATTCAAACAGATGTGTGAACAAGTATGCAAAAAGAAAAAGACCCATCATCAATTGCCTAACAAATAAAAGTGACTTAGGCAGTATATGCCATGACTTAGGAATTTTTTTCTCTTACATATAAATGCAAACATAACATAACCAAAGTTGTTTTACTCTCCTAAATATAACCAAGATGTGTTACTTGTCAACCTTAACCAAGTTGTTTCTTAATTTCTAACCTTAACCACTGTTTTCCTTTCCCACCCTTAATCGAAGTTCCATTCAGGTGCTTGAAAAATGACTTCACTTCAAGATTTGCTTAAAAATGTCTAAAATTGCCTAAATGTCTTTTTATGGTGATGTTTCTTATTTTAAGTGTAAAGATTTGTTGACCAGAAATGAGGTAATATTTTGCTAGTGTTAGCTAGCCCTTAAGCTACTTCATCATACCTTGTAGCAAAAAATGTGATTTAAAGTTTAAATACACAGTTCATAATCCCTTTGATTGACTGAAATTACATTTAGTGTCTAGAAAATCATCTTACCAGATGAAAACGAATCAAAGAGAAGAGCTAATGCTTCACTTGTGGACAGCAGAGCCCTCTCTCTCAAGCTTTCTGCCATTTTGTTTGTAGCATCAAAGTTGCCTAAGTCAAAGAGACGACTGAGGCAGATGGTGTTTTTGGATTCTAATAAGTGTTGTGATTGGCCAAGGACATAGGCAGAAAGGCAGAATGATGCAGCAGTGGTAGGAGAGTAAAGTTAGGCAGATATCACAATTTGGCCAAAAAATGACTTAGGCAATTATGCTATGAGGCTAACGATATGTGAAAAAACACCATTTTATGATTGATTATCTGCAGTTCTGTGATGAAATGCCAAGAAATTATGTTTTGTCCCAGGAAGAATTCATTGTAAAATCACTTCAACCATCAACTTAGGACTACTCCTACTAGACTACTGATTGATAAGGCTGGATATCAAACTTCAATATCTTTTGAGTACTACAATGTGTCTGTAGTATTGGGTTTCAAAAACTGTCAAATATCAAAGTTGGCATCAAATGTCTGCTCAGTTTCTTACGCTTGTTTACATATTATTTGAACAGATTTTTGCTGATCTCAATAACGACTAACTTTATTTACCAACTGTATTTTATTCAGGGAAAGTTTCACTTTGACATATTTACAACATGTTTATATTAGTTTATATAGTATTGAAAAATGGATGATATGGATTTTGTATTAATTAGCACCGATACAGAACCTTTTCAATGCAACCCCGTCCTACTGAGTCATTTCAGTTCAGTTATCAGTCAGAGCCTCCCTTTACAGAATAAATCAGTGTGAACCTGTCAGGTGTCGGTGATGCTGCAGAATTACTTCTGTTTTCTAACACTGAACGTCTCTTCTTCCATCTCAGGAAATTCCCATGAATTTCATTGATCCCAAAGAGCTGGATATCCCAAACCACGGACCCAAGAACAGATACAAGACCATACTGCCCAGTGAGTACTCTCGTGTGTGTGTGTGTGTGTGTGTGTGTGTGTGTGTGTGTGTGTGTGTGTGTGTGTGTGTGTGTGTGTGTGTGTGTGTGTGTGTGTGTGTGTGTGTGTGTGTGTGTGTGTGTGTGTGTGTGTGTGTGAAATAATCTCATTGTTGCTAAGAAACAGCAACAGTTCCAAAACAGTCCATCGCTCATTTCCTGTTGAACCAGGAAGTTGTTTTATTATGTGGGAGGGGTTTAAGGTCTAAGGCCAACAACCCCAAGGATGGCTAATATTGCACCTCCCTCTTCCCTGAACACACACACACACTTGAACAATACATTTTCCTCAGAGCACAGTTTGTTCTCACACTACAAGCCAAGCACTCGGCCTGATTAAGACATTATGTAACGCGCACACAAACAAACAATGATAGTTATTAGTGTGTGTTTTGGAGAGGGGGGGTTATCAATACAACAGTGACTGTAGGGAGGTGTTCCTTCCTTCCTTCCGGCCAATCAAGAGTAAGGAATGCTCACCTAGAGCTGCTGTCAATCAAACTCTTCCTGTGTTGAAGTTTCTGTGTTGTCTTTTCGGAAGTCTTCACTGCTCTGTACAGGACTGAGATCAGGACTGAGATCAGGACTGAGATCAGGACTGAGATCAGGACTGAGATCAGGTCTGAGATCAGGTCTGAATTGAGTTTGAGTTGAAGATTAAGAGGGGCTTTAAACCAAGTCAATACCGCGTCTAAAAGCACATAAGGAAAATAGATTAGACTGAGTCTAAAGCAGGCATGAAACCAAGTCAAGACTAAGTTTAACAGGAACTTGAGACCAAGTCTAAAAGGGGATGTTGACTAAGTCAAGACTGATACTGAAAGAGGGTCAGCATCACTTAAAGACTGAGTCTTAAATGGGGATGAGACCATGTCAAGACTAAGTTTAAAAGGAGCTTAAACCAAGTCTAAAAGGGGGCTGAGACCAAGTCAAGAATTAATCTAAAATGACCACAAGACAAGCACATGAGTAAGCTGAAAACTGGCTCAAGAAAAGTGTTTTAGACTAACTCAGGACAGAGTTTACAGGGGTTTGAGATCAAGTCAAGGCCAAGTCCAAAAGCAGGTCAAGATCAAGTCAAGACTGAGCCTAAAAGGGGCTTGAGACTAAGTCAAAGAAAGGGTCTTAAGCAGGTCAGGATCAAATCCAGACTGAATCTAAAATGGACAAGACAAGTTTGAAAAAAGTGTGAAAACCATTGAAAAAGAGCTCAAGACCAAGTCCAAGACGGAATGTAAAAAGAGTTTAAGACAAAGACAGGACTGAGGCTAATTCAGTGGATTAAGACTAACGCCGAGTCCAAAAACACAGAGACACGAAATCAAGACTAGACAAGTCCAAAATGTCAAGACCCACCTAAGAAAATGGGGAAAAAGGACAGGGAATGTCTGCGTTTTTTTCCATACATGAATCATTTTAATGACACTCCTTGTTTCCTCCGCTGTTACCTCGTTCCCTTCCTCTGTCTCCTGTGTATCCTCACCTCCTCTCCTTGCCGTGCGTCCTAGACCCTCATTCTAGAGTGATCCTGAAGTCGAAGAGCTGCAACGACCTGCTGAGCTCCTACATCAATGCTAACTACATACGGGTGGGTAGTAGCAGCTGTGTTGACTCACTAAAAAAGTCCTGATTTAGACATCATGATCGATTGGGTCAAGTTCCAGTGTGGTCGATTTGCTGTTCATTAGTTACACTTACACTAGTATTTACATCATATCATAATTATTATTATTAATGTCATATTTTTCACACACTGTGTCCTGAAACTAACCTTAAATCAGTTAATTATGAAAAAAACATTTGTTTGTTAAATCTTCTCTAAACACACCAACACGATCTCATCACAGATCTGGAATGTCAACAGTTTTTTCTTTTTGTCTTTTGGTTTCCACATCGACACACACACACACACACACACACACACACACACACACACACACACACTCTGCAGTGAAAGTATACTCCTGCAGAAGTCTGTAATGTTGCTCTCAGACTCTGATACAATAGACTTTCTTCCTGTCAGGAAACTCCACTGAAACAGTTTAAACTGTTGAGAAGCTGAACAGAAGCTGTGTTCACATTCTTCATCCTACTGTACATAATAACACTGTGTGCAAAGTCAGAAAGCACATTTATCACAAGAAAGGGACATGAAATATGGAGCTGATTACCTCGTTATGATCAAAACTGTCGTATAATTCTCTACATCAGGCAAACTCTTTTAAATCTCTTCTAAAAACTCACTTTTATCTTATGACTTTTTCTTTACTGATGGCATTTGTTGTAATTGTTTAAATTATTGTATCTTGTTTTTATTTTATGTTTTGGATTCAATTTGTTACAAATGTGTAACCTTGTTTTGAAAGGTGCTGTGTAAATACAGCTACTATTATTATTAATATCAATATGATGCATGATGAAATAAGAGGAGATGCAGCCTGCATCAGCTAATTCAATAACAAATGTGTTTTTTTTAAACATTTTCTTCATAAAAATGTATTTTTATCAAAAAAACCAAAAACCAAATATAAGACGTAAAGCACATTTTTTCCTCCAAACTGTATTCAACATTTTTAGTAATATTCACATATTCATAGATAGTATTTGGCACATACATCAAGTATGTTAAATGCTGCATCCTTTCCTATACCACAGTTGAATTAATAACAGCTTGTTTTGAACTGTTTTGTGCCCAAAATCTGTATCTACAGGGTTCAGTTTCTTCATATATTCTCCTCTAGAAAAGAAAATTACATTTATAAATACCTGCACTGATAATTAATAATAGCGTAAGGTATTTTAGGTTTCCTACTGTAAAAAAAGTGACTAAAGATGCCGTTATGAATGAATTCTTGACGTTATGAAGTCTTCCAGAGCTCATGTCAACAGTTCTGTTACTGTCCTCCGGCAAGCTGCTGACACTGTTGTATGATTGGCTCCCGTCCCAGGGTTACCTAGGCAACGAGAAGGCGTTCATCGCCACGCAGGGTCCCATGGTGAACACGGTGAACGACTTCTGGCAGATGGCCTGGCAGGAGGAGTCGCCCGTCATCGTCATGATCACCAAACTGAAGGAGAAGAATGAGGTAACGTGACAAGGAGGGACGTGTTCAACTAACGTAGAATGAAACTATAGATGTCTGAGCGTCCTTGAATGCACCGCCTGCGAAATATTTTCAATAATTTGGTACCTGCTCTAATCTGTCAGTGGTGGAAGAAGTATTCAGAAGTAAAAGTAGTAATACCACAGTGTAGAAAGTAAACGTCCTGCATTCAAAATGTTACTTAAGTAAAAGTACAAAAGTATTAGCATCAACTTAAAGTACCAAAAGTAAAAGTGCATTAATGTGTTCATGACTTTAATGTTAATTAGGTGTACCTAATTTTAATAACTTTATAGACTGCTAGGTAGCTTAATCCATAGTAATCATCATATTTTATTTGTTGGTGCTATTTTGTATTAATAGTTTGGATCTGTAAAGTAACTTAATGTATCATAAATGTATTAGAGTAAAAAGTACTGTATCTCCCTCTGAGATGTAGTGGAGTAGAAGTATAAAGCTGCATAAAATGGAAATACTCAAGTACTTGAGTAAATGTACTTAGTTACTTTCCACCACTGATATCATCACTCTGTCACACATCACAGTGATGTAAATGATTGACAACAGAATTCAAATCAAGTCTCTGCAAAAGTTGTTTTTCCTAAAAATGAAATGAAACCAGTAACTGCTATGAAACTAGGAAATCAGTCTGATGGGATGATTTGGAAACTCCTCAGCAGGGATGGAAAGTTCAGAACAGCTGATCTGTACTTAATGGCTTAAACATGCAAAAACCAACGGTATGATCCTTTAACTATGACTGTCTCTGTGTTTCTGTAGAAGTGTGTTCTGTATTGGCCAGAAAAGAGGGGAATCTATGGGAAGGTTGAAGTGTTGGTCAACAGCATCAGAGAGTGTGAACACTACACCACTCGCAGCCTCACACTCAAGGTACACACACTTTTTAAACATTTTTATTTCTGTTTTGTGATGCAGAGAAATCTCTGAGTTTATAGTTTGTGCTTGGGATTTACATTTCTTTTTTACGTGTTCCTGTTTGCAGTGTGGAAATCAAACCCGCATGCTGCAGCATTACTGGTACACATCATGGCCCGACCACAAAACCCCCGACTCCACGATGCCGCTGCTGCAGCTGATGGCCGACGTTGAGACGGACAGACGGGCGGCTGCCGCCATGGGACCAGTTATCGTCCACTGCAGGTATGCGGAGAGGGAAATGGGGCTTTTCTGCTGCTGCTGAAAAATGTTTTGGAATGACTCCATTACCCACGCTCCTCTACTTGTAGCGCCGGGATTGGCCGGACAGGCTGCTTCATCGCCACGACGATAGGCTGCCGACAGCTGCAGCTGGAGGGAGCGGTGGATGTTCTGAGCATCACCTGCCAGCTCAGAGCCGACAGGTAAAACACACACAAATAATTGAACTACTATAATTGCAAGGACATTGTATTGATTTAGATTCATTTCCTGAAAGATTACCAAGGATTAACTTAACCAAAATTTATTCTAACCTTTTTCCTTCCCATTCTACCGACTGGGGAGGTCTGATTTCGACATTAAGTTCCGACTGAAAGTAAACGTATTTATTCACCAACTGTACAGATGCTAACTAGCAACTAACGCACCAACTGTGTGTGTCAAGTAATATGACAGCTCAGACTCTCAAGAACTCACCATTAACTCCACTCAGATGTCCTCACAATGTCAGTGTGTAAACAGATGTTATGTCCCCACAATGCGCGCACATACCAATTTTATTATTTTTTTTTCCCATTGCCACAATTTTCTCTGACCTTCATGTGTTTTTGTAATTCTTTGTAGATTTGGTTGCTCATTAAATCAACTTGTTAGTGTTCATGGCAAGATGGTTTGTTTCTGCTGTTTCTCAGTTGCCGTCAAAAATAAACCTTTAGAACAACTTAATGTAAAACGCAGATTTTCCTAAATTTCCACGCTCAGGATGGTATAAAAAGCATTTGAACTGTATGCTGGATCCTGATGGTTCTATTGTTGTTTTAGTTTCTTTAAACATCTTTATCACAATAACTAATAATCTGTCTGTCTGTGCAGAGGAGGTATGATCCAGACAGGTGAGCAGTATGAGTTCGTCCACCACGCCTTGAGCCTGTACGAGGCCCGCCTATCTGCAGAAACCGGCCAATGAGTGCGCACCATGAGGCATCGGCTTAAACCTGGAAGTGTGCTATCATAGTGAGTCCTTAACAGGTATGATCTCTGAGATTTGGGAGCTCTCTGAGATTAGGGAATGCTGGAAGAGGTCTTTGAGTTTGATGGACAACATGGACAACCAATGAGGACTGTTGTGGGCGGAGCCTGCTGAAGGAAAGAGAAAAGGTAAATTTCTGCAAATGGAATGTTTCCATTCTTCTTCTTCTCTGCTGTTTCTTCTTCACGTGTTGTTGGCGAGTGGTTCTTCAGAGGACTTCACTTCTCTTAACCAACTGACTGTCGGATGGTGTCGTTTTTAACTAACCAGACTGTCCTATTACCTCTTTTCTGTCATGGAGATGTAGAATTGTTTGACTGAAATTGATGGTACATTGTTCAATAACACTGTTGTGTTTCTGTGTCTGATAGGATTTTAAAATTATTTTGTAACGTGGTGTTCTTATAGGAAAGGCTATTGGTAAATGACTGTTAGCTGGTTGCACCTTTGGTTAAGCTACTATACCACTGAACCAACCCTTCCAGCCCGAGTCCTTTTGTGACATCCGCGCTCCGTACGTTACTCCGTGATTCGGCCACGTTGCATTCCCTACACAAACCGTTTAGGTATTTTCATGATCTCACAGATGTCTTAACCAGTAGAACTTCATTATGCACTTCTCAGAGATATTAAATATGTCAGTAAACTAGTTTACTGGTTTATATGCTTTTGCCTGCGGCTCGGTAACTTACGGAGAGCTGAAGTCACAAATGGAGTCACCCCCAGCCATAGATCACATGCTAAAAGCTAACACACCAATGTAATGATAAATAAGCTCCTGCTAAGCTAGTTATTGTAGTACAGCAATCTCATAGAGGCTAATTCTAGCTTTAGTAGTTCTGCGTTAATCCGTATGCTTTAATGCCAATAAATGGATGCTAACCTATAAGCTCATGCTGTTATTAGCCTGCTATGCTAATGCAATATTTTGTTGAACCAATGAAATCTAGTATTCCACTCCTAAACCATGCGCCTAAAATAATAATTTGTTTGTTACAGCAATTATTTTTATGCTATTTAAGTACAGCTCTCATGAGCCTTTGACAGCAGTACTGAGTCTAAGAATTATGGGAACTGTAGTTTTCGAATGCTAACAATAATTGTTTTATCTTTGTTAAAATTATGGTAGTAATAGAGACCCAGTTATTTTAGAATATGGACACACAACGCCCCACCATCATGTTAAACTTTTAGAAAGAATAATGAATAAATTTATAAAACACATAAAGAAATGAAGGCTAGTGAAAAACAAGCTAGCTCAAAAGTGGCGTGGCACTTTGGCCAATCGCGTTCAGTCACAATTTATACATTTGATTCATACTTTAAATTAATACTGTTAATATATCTTGACATTTTAGTCAAAGTTTAGATTTTCAGCACAGGGCCAAATTGAACAAACAGTTTGCTGAGACTTAATCCAGACAAAACAAACATTTAGAACATTTAGTGCTGCTTGGTCTCAGAGTTTACACTCTGTTTCTTGCATTGACGATTCCCCTGTTGTGTAAAATGTTGCTTTATACCAAAAATGTGACATAATTTACGTCACAATGGTGCAGTCATCTCATTGATGTGCTGTTGTAAATTATGTTAATTAGTGAGCAAGTTATTTTGGTGTATCAAAGTAATAACTTTATTTTTATACTGTCTTTACATGTTTTTGATGTGTTTAGCAGCTATCGGCCATTTGTCAACTCGCTATTTGGGGTATAAACCTCATCATCTCTAAATCGTCAACTTAACAGGAGCTGACAGAACTAACAATTGTTCTTATTTCGGAGCCACAAAATCAAAGTTTGAACACTCAACCCTGTTTAAGCCTCCTTATCTTAATGATAGATGAATCATTTTGAAACATTAGAAGAAGAAACATTAGATGTTGAGAGACAAAACTTAATGACTTTGTATTTCTTCAGAGAAGTTTTCCGATTACTTTACATTGACACTGCATCGAAAAATAAAAATAAAACATCACTCAACCATTCAAGTGCCAGTGCATTGGAGAAAAAAAGTCAAGAAAAGGGTGTGAAGTCCAGGTTATATACGTCCAATAAACTACATATTTTAAAATAAAATAAAACGTGAAACAAAACAGAAAGTACTGAGGTGGTTTTGTCAGTTCCTGGGGTGTTGACTTGTTTTCAAGATC
Source organism: Macquaria australasica (assembly GCA_005408345.1). Taxonomy (NCBI): domain Eukaryota; kingdom Metazoa; phylum Chordata; class Actinopteri; order Centrarchiformes; family Percichthyidae; genus Macquaria; species Macquaria australasica. The sequence goes on from SEMN01001297.1 coordinate 33,552, forward strand.
TGAGGTTTCTACAGTGATGCCAATAACGAAGAACATTAACATATACATCTAATCTGCTCTCTGTGTAAATGGGATGACGTTGTGCAGTACATGTTAAAGTGCTATTAAACCTAATGTGGGCAGTTGCATTCAAATCCATGGACCACAAACACGGAGATCTTGCTGCTAAAACTGGGAGAGTTGGGAGTGGACCGTTAACGGACAATAAACGAGATAAACTTTGAAGACTCTTCTTTTTCTATGTACCAAATTATTTTTTATTTATTCCTTTTACTTGTGATACAGTCGAGGGACTTTGGACCTGCGTCTCTTTGTCTACATGTCAAACGCGCCTCGTGGGACCATCATCAACCCAGTTTTCACTTTCGTCACTTCAGGAATTTGATTAATTTTAAACTCAAAATGGTTAAAAATCTGGAATATTACATTGTGATAGTGGTGTAATTCAGTTTGAACTGACTGAAGTGAAAGCGAGTTGATCCCAGCCTCCATACCCACTGCAGCAGCGGGTACAACACACACTGCCTCTGACGTAGTATTGTGTATGTACAGTAGGTGGTGGATCATGTCCTGTACTTTATTGTTGTTAACTGTTGATGGAGCTTAAAGGGACGCTAGACATTTTCAATTTTACGCCATGTTGTTGTCGCATTGTAGAGAACAAAATATTCTATATTCACTTTAATTTAATTGGATTTAATTATGTTAATGGTTACCAATGTAGGATTTTAACTTTGTGCTTTAGGATTTAATTTACAGAGAGAAGTGATATGTAACTGTGCATTCATAGGAAGTTTCCTGGAACTATAAATAGGGAAATGGACACGGTGTTTGATTGGTACACATGTAATTAATAAATTCCAATCAATTGCTAGCATAACCTGGAGTCTTTTAGTCAGTGCACAGCGACGTCAGCAAAAATGTGGAATTCGTTAACAGGCAACAAGCATACAATTCAACATATATGGAGAGCATATGGGAGCAGTTCATTAAAAAAAAGTCCTCTGGACATCAAGACAAGTTTATAAACTCAACACAACTTACTAAACTCAAATCTGTAATTAGTCTGTCTCCATTTTCCCTGTAATTGGTACCACATTACATAGATCTTTCCAGGAAACTTACTACAAAATTATCAGGAAATGACGGACCCGTACAATAAAACGCTGAACGATCGGAGCTTTCTGTCACAGTTTAGGATGCTACTGCACTTTGCTTCATTGTAAAATTGAGCCTAAACCAAAGAAACTGAAGCCCGTTAAAAAAATATGTCACATTTGGCCTGGAAAAAGCATTTACTAAACATGATACCCGTATTATAACAGCAGAGCAATTAATAGTAACATTAGCTAGTGAAATAACGACTTGTAGCTCAAGTAAACGCTACTTCTTTTGGTAATGCTAGCTAGAACATGTTAATGCTAACAATAGTTTCTGAAAATTCTACAGTAACAGCTAACAAACTGACTTCATCTGAACGCCCATTTCACTTCTAATAAAGAATAATCATTAGTTATTAGTTTCAGCACGGCAACAATATGAACAAGACCATTTTAGGACAGATTAATTCCATGAGTTATAGCTGTTATAGTACATATAAATGTTAGCGTCCCTTTAAACACCTGCTGTGTGGGCATTACAGCGCCGTCAGAGTACACCTGATGCTAATTAGTGTACGTATGGTACGTGGTTTTTAACTGTATTACTAATCAACTTGAATGTTGTAATAGTCCGGAACATTAGCCACTGAGTAGTGCTGTAACCTCTTTATCTACTCTATACATATATATTGTTGCCTGTAATCTGTACATAAACACTGGATAAACTACTCATGTTGTCTTGGACTCTGACTGACTGACTGATAACCTCTTCAGTCCAGTGTTGCCGGGTACCAAATGATTGTACAAAGACTTTTCAGGGCAAACTATTGTATACTGAAATCCAGATTTCGATAAAGCAAGATCTGAGTTTTCAGTGTATATTAATGTGTGCCGTCAGTCTGTACCCTGGTTCATAAAACATCCATGGATTCACTAAGTTCACTGCAATTGGCTCCGACTACAAGTCAGCGTTTATAGAGAGCCCGAAGTGAAACTGGAACGTCCGGCTTCTGTTGCAGAAGTAAGAAAACCTACTAATAACTAAAAATCCAGCCTTGAAACAGAGCCTGTCTCAACAGTATGTCGCGTGGCTTGCTTTAAATGTTTAGATGTGGATGGTAGCTTTTTGAAATGATCTAATATCGCTGTTTATTCAATATTTGTTTTTAGCAGCCTTTAACAAACATCGTGTACATGTCTGTAATGACCATACCAAATGTGAAATACAGTCACAATGATCATAAGATCAGATAAACTTTTTTGATGCAGGGAAATTGGATGTGTCACCACAGCAAAACAAAGCACAACAACATATGCATAGTAGAATAATTTCAGAGATTCTTGACAGTGAAATTACTCCATATATGAAGCTTAAACTGTTGTTCCTAGAAACTTTCTGTCATATAACGAGAGAGAGTGAGAGACAAAGAGAGGAGGGGAGCAGGAAGGAAGGAAAGAGGTGTGGATGACTAAAAGTAGCTCCAACCAACTAAAACAAAAGCAGTTTGGCCTCTAACTTGTAATGCTGCATAATAGAGTCAACTCAAACCTTTTGTGGGTCAAATCTCACCTCTGTGGGTTGCCAGGCAACAAATTTACCAATGAAAGACTGAATGATATCTCAAAAAAGAAAAAGAAAAATCATAATCGTGAGATAAGGATTTAATATATTGAGAAGACATACAGGAATTAAATTATCTCAGGATAGCGTTTGTTTTATTTTTTTATTTATGGAAGCATGAGCACAACAAAACTTATTTTTTTAAATTATTAATTTAACCTTTATTTAACCAGGAAGGCAACATAGAATAGTTAACACATAAGAACGCACACAATTCATGTAAAGCAGTTACATTTCTAATTAAACTAGTTTTAAATGTGGCGTCTGATTAGCAGTGTTTCCAAAGTAAGTTTATCTGGAACATTATTAGATAACTGTGTTGTAATCTCAACTAAATACATTTTTATTTGAGAGATAACAAGAATTAAGTTTTGATGTTGAGACAATAGGCCTAAAAGACCTTGCTGCTCTGGGCTTCTCTACTAAGTGTTGTGTTATTGTAAAACTTAATGTTTAAATCTGTAATCAGCTTTGTTAGTACTGCACCAACAAACTGAAAGTTATTGTCAACTATGCTGCTCTTGTTTTCTGTACTCTGAGACTTAATGAGGCGTTGCTGTGTAGTTTAATTTCAAAACTATTGTGTTGTATGTGTTAGCCTTTGTGTCGCAGGTAGCGCACGGTTAGCTTGTGTTAGCTGTTGTACGTTAGTTTACAATTGGCTCTTGTTAGCTTGTTCCTTTGGAGCATAAGCCAACTGTTTTATACAAAGTAGCGTTGTTTGGGCTTATAGGTCGAAAATCAAAATTATGAGCTAAAAGTTGCATTTTGCTGTTGATTCTCAGTTGGATTGGTAGTACTATCACCTGTTTCACATCACACAGTCATTTGGGTCAGTGACAACACAAATATATACTGTTTTAATGTTTCTTTAAAATTTTAAGCAGCGTGCACTGCTAATTAACACAATTAATTAATTATCAGCTGCACCAGAACCATAATTGCAAAACAGAAACCCAAAGCAAATGAGGGATTTAATGTGGAGCCAAAACTAAATTTACACTCAGAGATGAAGCCACATCAAAAGACGACGCTGTCATGAAAAAAGGAGACAGAGCAAACTTTAAACTCTTCAACGATCCCGTCTCAGTGGGAATTAATCAAACACTCGTCTCTATTTATAACGTCTACCTCTGCTGTTGGTGCAGTTAGGTGTGCTGCCATTGTAGTTACAGGCCTATTTATAGCCTCCATCCAGGCAGGGATTGTAGTCGTGCCTTTGCAGTGACTCATAGAGCTGTTGGCTTGATTAAGGAAGTCCGTGAGTGACTCCCAACCTCGACACTATAGAGTCGGACTGACAGACAGACAGGAAGAGAGACAGACAGACAGGGAGGGAGTCCAGAGAAAAGAGAGGAAAGACTGAGTTTGAAGTCTGAGAGGGTTGTGTTGAGGATGGACACGAGGCAGCGAAGAGACGACGGACAAAAGAGATGAAATTTCTGGAAAAAACAGTTTTTGTCAAATAGGGATTTATTCTGTTTCGCTAAAAGAGAAAAAGGACATCTGACTAGTTGTTTTCCAGCTGTTTTATTTTCCAACTTTATTTTTCCAGGACTCGTTCTCCGCTGAAGACCTCAATAACAAAAAAGAGGGATATTTTCTGAAATCGGCGTCAAATAGTGAATATAAACACGCCTCTTCTACCTCAGCCTCAGGAGTATGGTGGTGTGTGGTCTGTCTCAGGATTTGAAGGAGGATCAAAATGCTGAAATGTAAAGTTCACAGTTATCTCTGCTGCCTGTGGTTCACCTCACTGCTGCTGCTCCAGGTGAGTCTGCTCCCATTTCTCATTTCTCATTTCTCACATGTTTATGATCCATGTAGGAGATCAACCAACAAATCATTTAAATTTCAAATGCAATATCAGTGTCTATTTTTGGGCAGCAAATAGTGAGAAAATGTGTGATTAATAAGATTAAAACAGCCACTTTTTCATGCTATTGTAGTTGAGCCTCATCTCAAGGGATTCTTATTCTTATTTGTTCAAAAATAAATGCCTATTTTGAATTGCTATTTTTGGACAATGAAGAACTGTATAAAAATATTTTCTTGCAGTTTTGATATTATACCAAGAAAAGTATCCCGATATCAAAACAAAGCCACAGCTTTAAAGTATTCAACAACCATCGTAGTCCATTATTCTACTTCCAAAAGCTGAATATTAATAAATATTCTCATGCAATATTATTATATAATATGGTAAAATATTTGTATCTGTACCTGTTCAATATACAAGATACAACATGTAAATCAGACAGACTTGGAGTTGTTGGAAGGTGTATTTTTTCACTTTGCCGGGAGGCTAGCAGTTTCCCCCAGCTTCCAGTGTTTGTGCTAAGCTAAGCTAAACGCGACCTGGACCTGTCTATCTCTGTACTGGAGAAAAAGAGGATTTCCCACAATGTTGGAGTGTTGTTTCAACTTGATGACTGGATTATTAGTGTGCTTGTAATTGTGATCTATGTGCTGATTTCAGAGCATCTTTCCAGGGTTTGAACCGTGTTGTATGTTACCCTGATATTTATGCAGTTTCATTTTCCTCAGTCATTTAATTTCCCTCCCTTCCTGTCCATCCGTCCGTCCGTCTATCTATCTGTCTGTCCTCACTTAGTTTGTCTCTAAACTCCCTGAACCTCATTATCAGTGACAAATTATTTTATTTCCTGTCCTGGTTTCCAGAATAAAAGGTTATAGGTTGAACCCAAAAAGTGATAAAAACACAGGCAGTTACAGCTGATTAACTGCTGCAACAGTCCATTTGATACTTTCTTGGCAGCAACACAAAAGATCCATTGTTTTTGGTTTTACAGATTTTTATTGAGCAATACTCAGATTTATTATTATTATTATTATTTTTTTTAATGAGCTGCTGAATATGAACAGATCAGCCAAAATCGCTTGAAATAATTAACAATTATCAGTGAAAGTCTGACGATCAGGTGATCTGGTGATCAACTGGACATTTTTGGAAATACAGAGTACAGAGCTGGAGTCAGGACGTGGTTAGCCTAGCTTAGCATAAAGACTGCAAGCAGGGGGAAACTGTTAGCCTAGCTCTGTCCAAAGACACATCTCTAAAACTGATCATCATGTATTTCGTTTGTTTGATCCATAAATAAACAGAAATGTAAAAACAACAGTTTGTGGTTTTTAGGGGAAGTTACGAGTGGGAACTATTTCTTGATGAACAACAGTGTATCCCTCCACCCAGAACTTCAGTGCAGAGTCTCTGGCTGTAGTGTGGGTTGCCATACTTGGTTGGTTGGTTGGTGAGCACAGGGTTTGGTCTCTGTACAGGCACAATGGGACCAAACCTGGCAATTCCTCCGTATATTAACAGGTAACTTCAGCCCCAGTGCCCACATCTCAGCAGTGAGTGAAATATTATCAGAACAATAGGATCCAAGTACAACTCCACCCAAAGTCTGATATTCTGAGTATGAAACACTCTCCTCCTGTAGACTTGAAAGCTGGCTGTAAAATGTTTCCTGCTTGATGGAGAGTGGAGGCTGTGGTCAGCTTGAGTTTACCTTTGTTACTGTGGATTCACAACGTTATAGAGAATCAAAATATCTGTAGAAACTTCTCAAACCCACTCCTGCAGCATAATCCACATCTCCAACTTCCATCTCAGTCTTCACGCATGACCCCAGTCTGTACCTCTCATGTTTCTGTTTTCTGAAAAAGAAAAACTGCAATCTTTGTAAAACTCAGAAGGTTGTTCAACATTTACTGCTAGTTTGAAGATGTTTCCAGGATCCTCAGAGACTCTAATAAACATCTGGATGAAAACACATTCCATCAGCTGCAGCATAAACAAGATTTTAACACGTTTCCTATACAAGTAGCCAGAAACTACACCTGTCTTTGCTGAATTTAAAGTTTTATTATCAGTTATATTTGTCTATATTGAATTTACTTTCTGTTAATTTGTTTTCATACAAAGTGTTTATATTTTTCTTCATTTCGTCATTTCCATCTAACTTTATAGATAATACAGTCGCAACTTGAGAAATAGGTTAAAAATATTTGTCATTGTGCAGAGGACAGAATATATTTTACCTTCAGAGCAGCGTTAAGGGTTGTTAAACAACCTTCTGGGTTTTAAAGTTCACCAGATGTCTAAGAGTACTTTTACTTTTGATACTTTAAGTACATTTTATTGATAATACTTACATACTTTTACTTCAGTAAGTAGTGTTCACTGTAGTGTAGTATTTTCACAGTGTGGTATTAGTACTTTTACTTAAGTACAGGATCTGGGTAAAACATGTTAAGCACAAACTGGGGCTATCATGATGCTAGTGCGTGTTGTAGTGTTGTTTCTTTGAATGGTAGCCAGATACAGACAGGAAGTCAAACTTGATAAAACTGCTCAGAAATTAAACAAATTGTAACTGACATGAATCCAAAGTGACCACAGCTGCTGTTCTCTTTCGAGGATGAAACTACAAACAGTTAAGCTCGTTTGAGTATCACAGATTTTTAGTGTCATTTCACTGAAATGGTCAAAACTATGAAAACAAAAATCTGTTTTGGTGCTTCGTCTCACTGATGTTGGCGTCTCGTTTCCCCGTCAGGATCTGAGCAGTGCGGCTCCCACAGTCGGCCAGTCCGGCCCATGTAGCATCTCTGTGTCTGAACCAGTATCCAGCCTGGACTCCATATCACTGACCGTCAACACACCTGGACGGGACTGCTCCTTCACCGTGACCTCTCCAGACGCCGGAGCAGACGGTGCTGAGTGCAGCAGAAGAAGAAGAAGTGGAGACGAGGAGGTAGAGACTAATGAGATCGGAGGAAGGGAGCGAGGAGAGGAGGAGGAGGAGGAGGTGAAGGTGAAGGAGGTGAAGGAGAGAGGAGCTAGCTATCTGGGAACCAACCAGCTAGGAGTCGAGGACGGAGGGAACAAGGAGGTAGGAGATGTTTTCACCTGCGTGTTGGAACACCTGGAGCCTGGAACCACTTACCAGCTGCAGGTTCAATCCCAGAGAGACCAGGAGACCGCCAACCTGACCCTGCACACCAGTGAGTCCTCATCCAGTCCAGACAGACACTGCACTACACCAAACTCAAGGTCCACTTCCTCACTTGCTCCGGAGCTTTTATCAGTGTCACACAGTCTTCCTCCACAGATGGTGTTTGCTCCATTAACAGTCAATACGTTTTGATTATTATTTAGTCATTTTTTGTGCTTTAAACTGCACAGAATAATGAGAAGTTTAAAAATGACAACTGAGCAAACTCCATCTGCTGATGAAGACCATGTGATACGGCTGAAAGCTCCAGAAGACAAAGTTAAGAATGAACTTTCAACCTCATTTCCCTGTATAGGATTATTCAAGTTTATCTTATCTTAATTTTCGTGCCGCCTAAAAGTACATTTACGTTGTTTTTTTACTTATTTTGAATAAGTAAGTACCTCGAATTTGTACTTGAGTACAGTCCTTGAGTAAATGTACTTAGTTACATTTCACCACTGTAAACAGAAGGAGGATGATAAAAGGAAGTAAGTGTCTCCCATGTGCAGCCTGAAAGATATCCGTCTTTTCTGAGTAGATTTCTGAACAACTTTTATGTAATTATTTGATTGATCGAAGGTGAAGTGATACATTAAAACCATTTTTTTTTTTCATTAGACAAAAAAAAGAACAGGTGTAACCAATAACATTATTGATGGCTCTGTTCCATTTAGTCAGTGAGCCACAGTAGCAGGACCCTGGCAGCAGTAAATGGAATCCAGCCATTAATAATGTTATTAGTTACATCTGTTTGACATGAGGTCGGTCGGTGATTTGTGGACTGAACTTGAACACTTGAAGGGAAAATTAAATTGTTATCCGCTTGTTAGTTTTATGATCTTGTTTTGTCTTTTCTTCAGTCCTGTCTTTAGATCTCGCTGTCGCCGGCTGAGGTTTCATGCAGTTACAGCTGCTATTTTTAGGTACCTGACTCTGCAGGAGTCCCGTTCAGTTATTTCACTTATTTCTAGCTTTTAAAGTGAATGAATAAAAATCTGTTTATGTTTACAGTGTTTTGCTTCAGACTTGATATGAAGCTCAGAGTCAGAGGGTGTGGCTACATCTGTGGTGCTTATGACGAGTCATTTTGCAGCTGATCTCAGGTCAGAGTTCAGCTGCATCACTGTGTCACATATGAAGGCTGTATGTTGATGTTGTGAGGATAGAAATGTTTGTTTCTTTGTGTACATTAAGTTATCTGTCCCTGTTGTTCTTCCCCACACACCGTGTCAAACCTACTGTAAGAGATCTAAAGCTGAAGCTAATATGAAGCTTCAGCAGTCTGAGTTTGACAAACCACCAGGTTATCTCTCTTTTTAGTAGGAAGTATAATGGGCAATAATCACACGCACGTATCCCTCCGCAAAACAGCACCACGCCATATTAATCTAGAAACACCAGATATAATAGGAAAACACTGACCTTTTTATTGCAACATGACTACTTTTACTTTTCATACTTTAAGTAAGGACTTTTACTTGTCGTGGAGTATTTAAACAGTGTGGTATTAGTACTTTTACTTCAGTAAAGTATCTGAATACTTCTTCCACCACTGATGTATAAAACTAGACCTGTCCACTGAGCAGGGACCGCTGCACTCACCTGTACCTGCAGCAACCTGCACTGTTAAATGTTCAAAGTTTAACAGCTTTCACTCCCTGTTCACAATGTGTAGACAATTATTCTGTTCTATTGTTTCCATCTCCGCTGACCTCTCGTCCTTTGAAGTGAAAGAACACGACATGACCTCCTTGTTGTGTTGAGTCTTTGAGTCTTTGTGTGTGTGTGTGTGTGTGTGTGTGTGTGCGTGTGTGTGCGTGTGTCTCAGGGTTAATGTCATGTAGCTTCCCCTCTCTGCAGCTCTGTGATTAGCTACAGGAACCACAGTCCTGCTGAGAGAGAGTGATAGAGCAGTAAAAGTGTGTGTGTGTGTGTGTGTGTGTTGTGTCTCCACGCTGGCGGGCGTCCAGAACAGAAGTTGGACCCTCAGTGTGTATTTCCATCGTGGGCAGAGCACAGAGTTCAGCCATTTCCTGCCTCCATTGTTTCTTTGTTCGGTGGGAAGCACTGGGAAAGGGTGTGTGTGTGTGTGTGTGTGTGTGTGTGTGTTGGGAGGAAACAGGGTGTTACTGCACCCAGTCGAGTCCCGGCAGTAACCTTCTCAGCAATGCAAAACACTTCTTCCGTGGTGTTTGTTTCTTATCTTTCAAGGCACTCGGACTGACCTTTAGTGGTCACATGACCTCTGCAGGTCTGACTTTACCTGTTTGAACTGTTCCAGTGATGGAAAGTAACTAAGTACATTTACTCAAGTACTGGATTTAAGTACAAATTTGAGGTACTTGTACTTGAATCTTTTCTTTTCATGCCACTTTCTACTTCTACTCCGCTACATCTCAGAGGGAAATATTCTATTTACAAGGTTTTTACACACAAAACATACACAGAGTTTATAAAATCTGATGTTTAGCTCTAAATGAAACTCCCCAACAGTTTATACAAGTACAGCTGATCGATCAGTCCATTAACCAGTCAGCTGACTGACAAAATGAATGGTTGAAGTGATTTTTGCTGCTTTTCCTTTGAATGATGTTAATAATGTTGAGGTTTAGACTGTTGGTTGTGAAGGTGTCACTCATTGTGATCAGTCAATCAATCAATCAATCAATCAATGGATTAATGGAGAAAAGAATCAGCAGATGAATCCAGAATGAATCATTAGATACAAACTAGTTGAAAATGATCTCCAACAGTAAAATCCTGCTTTTCCATGAACGATGAGGAAGAATCATCTAATGAGATCAGATAGAACATTTACTGCTTTAATACTCAACACTACACTTTACTGAGTACTCACACTGTTACTGAGTACACACTCTGTTACTGAGTACACTCACACTGTTACTGAGTACACTCACTCTGTTACTGAGTACTCACACTGTTACTGAGTACACTCACACTGTTACTGAGTACACTCACTCTGTTACTGAGTACACTCACACTGTTACTGAGTACACTCACTCTGTTACTGAGTACTCACACTGTTACTGAGTACACTCACACTGTTACTGAGTACACTCACTGTTACTGAGTACACTCACACTGTTACTGAGTACTCACTCTGTTACTGAAGGAACAGTATTTTACAGTGTGGTATTAGTACTTTCACTGTAGTAAAGGATCTGAGTACTTCCTCCTCCTCTGGTAGTTTTCCTTCAAATCTCAGCTGATGGACGCAGAAACATGGTCAGAGGGACTGAAGGTGGCTGCAGAGGAGACTCTTGGTGTTTGTCTCAGAGTGGCACTCGGGGCTGAGGTGTCGCAGCCTGATAAGATTGTTCGACCTCAGTTTGAAGCTCCAGTGGCGACGCGGTGGCACAAACGTACACAGAGAGCGGCATTGTGGGAAAACACAAGCCGGGAAGCAGGGGAGTGGGAGTGTTTTATTGTGTGTGTGTGTGTGTGTGTGTGTGTGTGTGAACAGGACTCCCACAGTGCTCAGACTTTGATGACAAGGCCACAGATTGAGGCGATGGATCCTTCCTGTCGCCCGACTCAACCTCACGATCAAAACAGATAAATCACGTTAAAGGAAAAGTCCTGCTGTTTTGGGATACAGTGTGAACATGTTCCAGTCTTTGTGCTAAGCTAGCACTTAGCACCGGACACACACACGGGCAGAGAGATGAAACTGATATCCTCAACAACATTTTCCATCTGGGACAGTGTTGCAGACCAGCTGAGGGGATTTATGGGGTATCACAACCAAAAGAAAGGTGGAATGTTGGGATATTATATGACATGTTATATATTATTAGTTGCAATAGTAATAGGAGCAAATTACATGCAGATCGAGGAGCTTAAGCCCTTCTCAGACGTGGAAACGTAACATCTGTCTATCAAAGTGATGTTTTTTGTCATTCAGCAGAGGTGGAGGAAGTACTCAGACCTTTTACTTAAGTAAAAGTAGTAATACCACAGTGTAGAAATACTCTGTTACAAGTAAAAGTCCTGCAAAGTACAAAAGTAACTACTCATTATGCAGAATAATATATATTAAATTATTGGATTATAATTATTGATGCATTGATGTGTTCATCACTTTATATTCTGCTGGGGAGCTTGTGAATTTACTCCCGGAGATCAATAAAGTTTTATCTTAATCTATGATAATACATCATCATTGATTTGTTGATTTATATTTTGTTTTATTAATCTCAATCCACAAAGTAACTAATGTTATCTGAGATGTTGTGGAGTAGAAGTAGAACGTAGCGGAAAATGAAAATACTGCAGTATAGTACAAGTACCTTAAAATTGTACTAAAGTGCAGTACTTGAGTAAATGTGCTGCTGGAGATCAGTGGTGAGTCAAACATCAGGCTGCATCAGTGTGTATCTGTTGTATCTTCAGGGCCGTCAGCGGTGAGCGGCCTGGTGCTGACCTCCAGGACCTCCAGCAGCCTGGGCCTTTCCTGGCCGGCCGGCCCAGGCAGGACGCAGCGCTTCAGGCTGCAGCTGCGGGATGAAACAGGTACCAACGAGAAGAACATTAAACATTAAACACAGCTGGTTTATAGCAGGACATGATGGTGCACCGTCATGTTTAAGACGTTTTGTAATACAAACATGGTCCTAGATGGATGGATCAAAAATATCAATAAAACAGGCAAAACACATGAAACAAAACCTTAAACATTCTGTCACATTAAATATATACATTGATGATTTAATAATACATTAAATGGTAACGTTATGTACGTTAAATGGTATGGTAACGTTGTGTTGATTATTTGATTTGTTGAGAATTTCTACTTTTTCTAAACTACATCCCAGGGGAAAGTATTGTACTTGTTACTCCGTATATGTTTTATGTGATTTCTGGAGTTTCAGGAAGCTCATAAAATAATGTTGTTGTCATCGTTCCTTGTCTCCCCCCCCCCCCCCCTCCTTATTTCCTCGTGTTTTAAACTTGCTTTATTTACTTTCTTTCTTAATCTCATGAAAATCCCCCAAATAACAAACTTGACTGTTCTTCACGAGTACTTTTACTGCCAGTATGTCTATACTTTCACTCTTAGGAAAACTACTAATGGCCGACATTCACTCCAAACTGTGATGGCTGATACGAGCAGGCTGCTGCAGACACTTCCTCACTTCTTCTTCTCCTCTCTGTCTGCAGGTCTGCTGAGGAACGAGACGTTAGAGAGCACGGCCACGCAACACGCGCTCCTCGACCTGACGCCGGGACGGTTGTACAACGTTACCATGGTGACGGAGGCCGGCGGGCAGCAGAACAGCCAGACGATCGAGACTCAGACAGGTAGAGAGAGAGAGAAGAAGAAGACAGCAAGGAAGGAAGGAAGGAAATAAATCTCACATCTGAATCTCTTTCTAGTTCCCGCTGCTGTTTCCAACCTCACCGCCTACTCCAACAATGACAGCGCGAGTGTGTCGCTGTCATGGCAACAGCCCGAAGGTGACCTGGACGCGCTCATCGTCACCCTCTCGGCCAATGGCACGAGCCGCCGGGAGACGACGCTTCCTCCAGACGCCACAGGGGTCGCCGTTGATCAGCTGACTCCCGGCTCAGCCTATCAGGTCGCGGTGACGTCGAGGAGCGGCAAGCTGACGAACCAATCAGAAATCACCGTCAGGACAGGTGAGATTTTGTTCTTTTTTCCCCCTTTTTCTTTCCCTTTTTCTTCTTCTTCATCCTGTCTTCGTCCCGTCTCCAGCTCCGGCGGCGGCGTCCCTCCTCTCTTTGTCTCCCTCCCCCGGCGGCCTCCTCCTGACTTGGACGCCCCCCGCTGGCCGCTGGGAGAGCTACAGGCTGTTCCTGTTCGACGGCTCCCAGCAGTTAGTCAGCGCCGCTCTGGACCGAGAGGCAGCGAACTTCAGTTTCCCTGGAACGGGACTAACGCCTGGGAGGCTGTACAGAGCCGTGCTGAGGGCAGAGAGCGGAGGACTGACGGCTGAGAGCAGCTGTGACGGAGCGACAGGTCCGACTACCACAGAAATATAAATGACTGCAGAAATATACAACAGAAATAATAAAGTAATGTACAGGTTTGACTGCAGGAAGGCATCAGAATATACAGAAATATATACTGTAAGAGCAAATGTATATTATGGCAGAAATGATAGAAAATATATAACTGTAGAAATATGAAACAGAAGATGCAGCATACAGTAAGACAGGAGAAATATGTCTAAGTCCCTCTGTCCCTGCAGCTCCGGCCCGGGTCTTGAACCTCCACATTCGACACTCGGACGAGACCTCGCTCAGCGCCATGTGGAGCCACGCCCCCTCTGGGTCACGTGACAGCTACTTCCTGACCATTCGCCACGGTAACCATCGAGATGCCGAAGTTTCTGCTGAATGACTTTTTTTAGTTTAATCTTTTCTTTTACTTTATCATTATTGTAATTCCTGCTTCCTGTCTCTGGCAGGTAACGTCACTGTGGACACCAGGCAGGTGGAGCCAAACATGAGGGAGTGCACCTTCAACGTGCTCACACCTGGGAGGCGCTACACCATCACCGTGACAACCAGGAGCGGGAAAGTTAACACCTCTGTGTCTTTGGAGGGGAGGACAGGTGTGTTTAAATGTTTGTACCTCTGTGAGGTCTCAGAAGTGGATCTTAAAGGTTTAAATACTTTTTTAGGGCAGCGACTTTTGAAACTTTACTTACTTTAATTTGTTGTAAATGTTCTAATCTGAGTTATATTAACAGTTGTGTCTTTCCATCCCTAAAATAAACTCGTATAAATGTTCAGTAAAACACTTTCTTCCCATATTTACAGTTATTTGCACTCTGTGAAGTCAGAGGTCATGACCTTTTTTCTGGGAATTTAAGGACCAAAGGTGCAGTTTATATTTTATAATTCAAAGTTACACATTATGGAGATTTTCAAGGCAGGTACCTTGTTATATTTTGCCATTAAATATGATTTTTTTAGGCCTGGAAAAAGGAAAAATATATAAATGAATATATACAATAATTCAATTTTCTTCACCACAATTCAATACCTTTTAATCTGATGGAGAAAACAGCTGTTAGACCTTCATGTAGTGGAGCTCAACTGTTTTTACATTAATATAAAAGTTACAACAGTACAAATGAATGAATTAAATATGGAGAAATAATCAAATTAACAGTAAATCTTACAGACTTAATTATTATCTCTGTTGCTCAGACCTGGTCCTCACATGTATAGTAACAGTGTGTTTGTGTGTGTTGCAGTCCCCATGGCGCTGCGTACCATCACTCTGAGAAGCTCCGGAGTCGACAGCCTCCAGGCATCATGGGAGAAACCACCAGGAGACGTGGACTCGTACACACTGACCCTGCTGCACGACAGGTGTGTCTCTAAACCAGATCAGGTCAGATCAGGGATCCAGCAGGTCCACAGAGACTGGGAGCAGGAGAAACTGCTCGCTTAGCTCTATCAGATGTTACAAACACACCTTCAGACTCTACAGCTGATTGAAAAAGCTCAGTTTTCTCTGCCTGCTCTGCAACGTGAGGCTGGAAATCCAAATCCTGTTTTCACTGTGGTTACAAGGTTTGTTACAACACGTCGACTCCATCTTTGTTTGTTCAATCCTTCAACTTCTCATCTCCATTATGGTTAACCCAGTGGTTCCCAACATGGGGGTCGGGCCCCCCTAAAGGGTCACAAGATAAATCGGAGGGGGTCATGAGATCATTAAAGTTGTGCTGCACAAATTAGTTTTCATTTTTTGGGACTTTTCTCTGATCTTTGCTTTTGTTGTGAAACTTTTGAGAGTTTAACATCTTTGTGCTTCAATCAGTTATTGAAATGAAACCATGATGGGAAGTTTTGGAGGGGAAACGACAACAACTCATAGTTCATCTGAAACTGGGTCAAAAGCTAAAAAGGACTACAGATGGAAATAAGCTAGTAGCTAAATCCGGTACAAAGCATCTTTTCTCTTTTTTGAGATTAGTGTATTTTGTACATGGTCCCTCTATAATAAATACATTTAATAAAAACTAAAAAGGTTGGGAACCACTGGTATGGAACCACAGTACATAGACTTTTATTTTGATAGGGTCACATCAGTGTTTTTTTACATATCTGAGCCTTCATCAGGTCACAAATTTCATCATAACACTGATGTTTTTAATTGGATCCACCATGTTGAAGTGTATATTTTGGAGAAGAAAACAGAGGCAGAAATAAGAGTTTAAAGTAAATTAATTCTCATCAGTGTGACACTGAGCTGTTCTCTCCCTCCACAGCATCGTGGTTCAGAACCACAGCGTTCCAGTTGGTTCTTCTTCTCTGCTGCTGGCTGGTTTGACTCCCGGTGCCCTCTACAGGCTGCAGGCCGCCACCGTCAGCGGGGGGCTGCAGTCTGAAACCACCAGTCTGGAGGGACGCAGCGGTGAGCGGCTCCACCCTCAGTCTGATATTTAAATGACTATAATCTCTGTCATGTTTATCAGGAGTGTGTGGAGGCCTTTATTCTGTCTAGTTTTAAGATGGACCTCTGCAGACTCTCTCTTCTCCCTGCATCTTGGATTTCGGTGATGTCCTCGATTCTGCTTCTGTAGTTTTATGATACTGACACTTATTTCTATTATTTCTAATTTTTGCACAACACAAAACCCTTTTTTTTTTTCACCAACTTCCCAGAGGTTAGATCTCCACTCTTCCTCTGCTCTGCTGACTTTATTGTTGCATTAACAGAAAGATTAAAACCAGCATTTATCTCAGTTTGTCGCCGTGAGAGTTTGGAGAAAAATATTTATTAAAAATACGGCGAGAGGACGTTTGTTTTCAGCAGAACAGTTTATTGTTTCAGAGTCCAGAGAAATGTGAAGAGTTACGTAAGAGTGTCTGTTGGTCAGTCAGACTCTTATTGTGTAGAGACAATATTCCCATTCAGAACATTTAACAGGAAAACCAACAGGAGCATTAACAAACAGCTTGCACAGAGATTCACTGTGAAGTCGTACTGCACGTTTCTATTAGTTATCTCAGACGCTGTCACCTCAGCAGTGATTAGCTGTTTCTGTTCTAATCTCATCATATTCAAATACAGGTTTTCTTCTGTTACAAACAAACCTGAGCTTATTAAATATGGAACAACGAGGAAATTGCTTCACGAGACATGAAGGCTTTAAGACAAGATATAAAAGAACTTATATAAACAGGATTTATAAAGAGTAAAATTAGAGAAGAAAAAGCAGCCAAACAAAAACTAAATTCGTCCTGCGTTGGAGAGAAAATCGTGTTTTTAGGAGGGAAAGAAACAACAAATGTACATCAGACTCATCATTCAGCTGTTGATTGGGACCAAAGTTGAACCTCATATACCTTCATATATAATATCAATGCACTATGCAACTACCACTCTATGTAAATAATAGATCAATAATAAATTAAATCAAAATTAACTCTTTAAAGGTAGTAAAACTGAGGTTTATTTCTAATTGATCAGCTGATTTATGCAAAAAAAACAAAACAAATGCTGTTATCTGAACCTTTATGGATTTATATCAGAACAGCGTCAGAGCTGCATACATTAAGGTCCAGAGGTTAACGTGTGTGTGTGTGTGTGTGTTAGTAATAGTGTATTATGTGATAACATCAGAGAGTTTTGAGAACAATAGCCAAAATACCAAAAAGGTTTGGAATGAAACACAAAGACACTCCCAGTGTCTGCTCAAAGGCTTCCTGCACGCACACACACACACACACACACACACACTTCCTGCTCAGAGCACCTCTTGTTCCCACAGAATGTCGCAGTTATTTTCAGGACAGACTGTGTGTGTGTGTGTGTGTTCACCTGCCAACCAATCAGCACTCATCGAAAACAAAAACAAACCCCACCTCCAGCCCCCTCAGATAACCTCCTATTGGTCGATATAGAACTGAAGACAGACAGGTCAGATCCAGCAGGAACATTTTGTTTCTGAGAGTGAGACTTTCAGATGTCAGTCTCATGTCGGGACACGGTTAGCCTAGCTTAGCATAAAGACTGTAAGCGGGGGGAAACAGCTAGCCTGTCTCTGTCTAAAGTTCAAAAATACACCTGCAAACACCTGTACAGCTCTCTGACTGACATGTGTGTTTAATCTGAACACGGGAAGAAAGAGAATTCCCAAAATGTTGAACTGTTCCTTTAAAACTGGACCTTGATGGTTGAACTGTGACCTTTTTTGTAGAGAAAATAAAATAATTCCTCTTTTCTAACCGCTGTCATCTTTTGCTTTCAGCCCCGGCGTCGGTCTCCGAGGTAACCGTCGCTAACGGTGGCAGGTCTGACGCCCTGCACGTGTCGTGGCGCCCGGCGGTGGGCGTGGTGGACAGCTACCTGGTCCGTCTTCAGAACGGGAGTTGGACCGTCCACACGCTGGCCGTGTCCCGCTCCTCGCCGCCCGAGTGCTCCTTCAGCTCGCTGGTCGCCGGCCGACTGTACACCGTCGTCATAGTGACGAGGAGCGGCAGCCTGGAGAACCACACCACGACTCAAGCTCGAACACGTGAGGATTCACGGTTTCATCAGATTAGACGAATGTGTTAATGTGCTTCTGTCTTTAAGTCATTTACATTTCAGTTATGTGTTGTGCAATTTCTATTTTCTGTGATGTGTGAATATGTATTTTATTTACTGTTATATTTCCTAAACCTGAAGTCACAGCTAAATAAAGCAGAAAGATACTGTAAGTGCAGGCTGATGATGTAAAACATGCATGTAGTATTTTTTACACATTCTTTTGTTGTATTTAGTTGTATATTTTCTTGTTTGTGTTGCAGAACCGGCCACGGTGCAAAACCCAACAGCTGTTCACTCTGCAAGAGACGACTTCCTCAAGGTGTGTTGGTGAACTATCCTGGTGTTACTCTTGTAGGGATATTTAATTTACAGCAGTCCACATAAATATCTTGTTTCTCTG
Organism: Macquaria australasica; assembly: GCA_005408345.1. Taxonomy (NCBI): domain Eukaryota; kingdom Metazoa; phylum Chordata; class Actinopteri; order Centrarchiformes; family Percichthyidae; genus Macquaria; species Macquaria australasica. The sequence goes on from SEMN01001297.1 coordinate 52,234, forward strand.
AAAAGGTTTTAGAGATGAAAGTATTTGTATTTTACAAGAAAGAAAATGTAGAAAATCTAAATTGTTCTTAGCCATTTAAATCATCTTGTGACCCGCAGGTGGGGAACACCGTCCCCTGTATGAGTTGGGACCCAAAATGGCCCGATATAATATCCTGATATAATGTTCTGGTAACTCTTTACTCTGTAGGAAGTTTCCTGAATAAAACTGCAGTGTAATTTCATTATTGGGAAAATGGAGACAAAGTTTTATTAGTTTGGTTATTTGTGTTGAGTTTATTTCCACTAAATGTAAATTCATTATGCCTTTTATTATTAGAAACTTTGTTTGTTATGTTATGTGCACTCAGTAGAAGCATTATTCCCCCGTGTTGTCTGTTCAGGTGTACTGGCGTCACGCAGCTGGAGATCTGGACCGTTACGTGGTTCTGATCCGTTACAACCACAGCGTCCTGCAGAGCAAGAGCGTCTCCGCGGGACACAACGAGTGCGTCTTCTCGTCCCTGACGCCGGGGAGACTCTACACCGTCACCGTGGAAACCTGGAGCGGAGACTACGTCAGCAGCGTCTCCACCGACGGACGCACCTGTGAGTCAGAAACCAGGGACACAAATATAATTTGATGTGTTTCGTGTTTTTATTGATTATTTTGAGTCTTTTTTTCCCGTTCAGTTCCAGCAGCTGTTGGAAATCTGTCGCTAGGCAACGCAGGAACAGGTGATCTGACCATCACCTGGAGCCCCGCCCCCGGAGACGTGGACCACTATGAGGTGTGTGTTCATCCAAAAACACTGATGATTAGAGAGTTTTTTTTAAGAATAAACTGTATCTTCAGGATGTCTAGTGAGGATCAATGATCCTCAGCTCTACGGAGAGTTTACAGTAAATGTGCCAAAAACAAGCAGCTAAAAGAGGCTTAAAAGCTTCGTCGAGCTGCAGAGATGGTGACGGTTGTGTTTGACTCTAACAATTCACAATGTATTCAAACTGCACACAGAGACTTAAACAATCCAACAAAAAACAAAATATTGTTTCAATAAATCCACGTACGATTCATATTCTTTCCTTTTTTCTGAGGACATTTTTAAAGATGCTCGCTGCCTCCGAGGAGTTTCAGTCCTGCTGTTTTTGTCTGCAGGTCACTCTGCTCTTCAACGACACTCGTGTTTTCCCTCCGGTCACGTTGGGCAGCGAGGTGCGACGTCACCGGCTGACCTCTCTGACCCCCGGGCGGCTTTATAAGATCGTGGTGTCGACGTTCAGCGGGCCGTACCAGAGAGCGCAGTTCACCGAGGGACAGACAGGTGAGATGATTAAGAAGCCTTCGACGGCTTTAAACATGTCGAGTCCAGTTTTGCTGAACCCAGACTCTCCTCTCTAGTTCCCAGTGCAGTCAGGAACCTCCACCTGGCCCCTCGGTCCGGCCTGATGGACTCTGGTGGCGGGCTGTTGGTCTCCTGGACGCCCGGAGACGGAGACCTGGACATGTATATCGTCTCCCTGTCCACCACAGTGAGTCCAGCTGCACAGATCAGATTCAAATGGATGTGTATTCTGAAGTCAAGTCAACTTATCATTTTATCTAAAAACATCAACATATTGACCAAAGTGCTTTACAGAGAAATTTTAAATTAAAACAAGTAGGTAAATAAGTGTAAAAATGAAGCACTCGTGTAGTCATGATAATAACTCAAAGCAGTTGTAAAAAGAGTCTTAAGAGAAGATTAAAAAGTGGTGAACTGGGCCCAAGAAAATGAATTAAAACCACAGAACCAGAGAACCTCTGACTTACTCTCATTTAAGAAACAGCGAAATAAATAATCCATTTTCCAAGTTCTAATCCTGCATCCTTGAATTAATTGATCTCTTGTTAAATGCCAAATATATGTCGGAAAAATAAAAATGAAAATCCTTCTCTTCTCTCGTCCTGTAAAATATTTTTGATGGCTCATCTTAAATGTTGTCTAATCTAGCTCCGCCCATCATATAAAACTGTTGTTCTAATTCATTTATTTCTCCCTCCTCCTCCTGATCTATCAACAGGGTGTATCTGCAGCTGTGTCACACTGTATTTACTTTTGTACAATCGAATCAGATCTTTGATTGATCTGTTTCACTCGTCAATACATCACATTACAGACTGAAGATCACTTTGTTTCACTCGACTTTAAAGGGAAATAAAGCCATCTGTCATCTGCGTATCTATGGGTTTATGATGATGTCACTTCCTGTCTCCAGGACGGCGCCGTGATCGAGACTCGCCCTGTCCCTAAACACGTCTCCTCCCTGGACTTCCTGGATCTGACCCCAGGCCACGCCTACACTGTGACCATCCAATCACTGAGCGGGAAGCTGACCAATAGCAACACTGCCGCCGGGAGGACCGGTGAGACACTGGACGGTTGATTTGATTCATTTAAATGTAATGATTAATAGTAGACAATATTGATTGTGATTGATTGTTGTGCCCCCCCCCAGCTCCGGCCAGAGTCACAGCCCTGCAGGCGGATAACGGCCACACCACCCACAGTCTGACCATCAGCTGGGAGAGGCCGGTGGGCGTGTACGACGGCTACAGCCTGCAGCTATTGGATGAGGCCGGCGTGGTTGTGGCCAATCGATCGGTTTCTGTGGAGAGTCGGAGCGAGCGTCTGCAGGGTCTGACATCAGGGAAGTGGTACCGCGTGAGGGTGGCGACACTCAGCGGCGGCGTCCCGTCACCAGAGGCCACAGCAGAGGGACAAACACGTGAGTCAGCACATCACATCACACTACAAACATTTAGTGACATTTAACTACTACAGGAACAAGTGTCAGTCTTCACTAAAACTTTACTAAACTGTGTTAAAGTTTGTGTGTTTATTCATCAGTCGACTGTGATGTTTGTTTTAGACTCATCAGGCAGAAAACTGGAGATACGTTTGAAGGAGGTTATGAACTGGAAGAGATTTTCAGACTAGATGATGTGCCAGTATGAAGTTTCCATGTTTGGTTTTTCAGAAATTACAATTATTTGACAATAATAAAGATAAACACAAGACTGCAATCACCCGGTCCTGACATACAATTACATTAAACATGTCGAAGTCTTATGCTTAAGAGAGGAAAAAGAGTAAGATGACGGGTCAACTTACGTTTGACTATTTAACAACCATTTCTTTAGCTAAAGTTTAACCCCTCCTCCCTCAGTCTGCTGTTGCTTCAGAGATCCTGGAGCTGCAGCGGTGTAGAAAAATGCATTTTTACCCATGAAGCTCCTGAATCTACATTTTATTGTGTAAATCTTTGGGCTCGGATCAGGTTTGGTGATTTTAAATGAATAAATTTTAAGAAGTATTTGTGAAAAGAATAAAGTGTTGCCTTTACTAACCTTCAGTTAATATCAGGCCTGTGTAGAGTGTTTTATTTACCATCATATCTCAAAGACAGGCTGAGGGCCGAGGAACAAGTGATCAGTTTCTGGTTTGGACGGCGCCTCCATGTGGCTGTTCATCACAAGCAGCTCACGTTTCACAAAATAAAAGTCCTCTGTGTCTGTGTCTGTCTGTTGTCCAGGTCCGGCTGCAGTCAGTATTCTAACTGTCACCTCATCCAACACCTCCTCTCTCTCCTTCTCCTGGCGTCCCTCGGACGGCCACGTCGACACCTACGACCTGTCGCTCTACAGCGTCGCAGAGGCAACAGCCAATCACAGACAAGATGCTGCTGCGAGCAGGAAGGAGCTCCACCAGGTGGGGTTAATATTTCACACATCATATAAACATTAGACTTCTATATATGTATATTGTATAACGTGCTGTGTGCTGCAGGCGGCGGGCGAGCTGGTGGACCTGCAGAAGGTGGGTCCAGCTGCAGACAGCTGTGTGTTCTCCGGCCTGCGAGCAGGAAGTCTGTACAGACTGCAGGTGGTGAGCTGGAGCCGAGGCATGAGCAGCGACTCCTCCGTGCTGTCCAGAACCGGTCGGTCCAAACATTATTATCATCATCATCATATTATGAGTATCATTATTTTTATATAAGTACTGATGGTCTCATCACATTTCTGTCTTCTCTTATTTATCACGCTGTTTCTCATCTTCTCCATCTTGTTTCTTTTCTTTTCATTTTATTTTATTGTTCTCCTCATCTTCCCTCTTTATCATTTTCTTCTCTTTGTTCTTCCTCTCTCTCTCTCTCTCTCTCTGTCCTTCCTGTCACATTTGTTTTTTTTGTCATCCATCTTGTTTTCTTCGCCTCTCTTCTGCATCATCATTTTGATTGCCTTCCTCTTCTTCACCATCGTGTGCATCATCTTCATCTTTCCTCTTTGTTATCTTATTCTCCCTCATCAACATCTTTTCTTTTCCTTTCTACTCTGCAGTCCCGTCTTCAGTTTCGTCTCTTGAGGTTCAGAGTTCAGGACGGACGGACAGACTGACGGTCAGCTGGCAGCACGGAGAGGGAAGCTGGAGCAGCTATCAGGTAAACTGTTTTAATCAATCAGGTAAAAGACTCATTAAGATTAAAATCTCTTTTTCCAGAGAGACCGAGAGGAGCAGCATGAAAACATCTACAGAGTTAAAGAGAAAACACAATATACAGCAGTTGGCAGCAAAACCTGATGGAGAATCAGTGCTGTCAGGTAGAAGAAGAGACGGATGGATGGCAGCAGCGTTCCTACGTGTCCTGAAAAAGTTGTGATTCCTTTCCAGCCACTGGAAAAAAATCTTGTCAAAATAGCTGAAAATGTGAATGGGATTTTGAATGAGATTTTCATGCTTCTGACTTCCAGTTTGGTTCTAAATCCAACAGTTACCATTAGTTGTGTCTGTGTGGTTTAAGGTGGTGTTGTATGACGTTTCTGGAGCCACTCTGGGAGCCCAGACGCTCGGGGCAGACCACACCAGTCACATGTTCTCTGGGCTGATCCCTGGTAGGCTGTACCGCGCTGAGGTCATCACACATAGCGGGGAACTGACCAATAACATCTCAGCATTTGGACGCACCGGTAAGTCAAGTAAAAACACACAAACAGACAATCAGTTGTTTTGTAGTTCACTGTTTACCCTTTTTTTTTTTTCTTCCTTCCAGCTCCAGAGCCGCCCACCCACCTGTCAGTCAAACAAGGCCCGACCAATGACACAATAGAGCTGTCGTGGTCTGGCCCCGCCTCCGGGGACTACGACAGCTTCGGCCTGCAGTGGACGCCTCCAGACCGCCTGTCCGTCACACAGACTCACCTGACCAGCCGAGTCCTGGGCGGGATGTTCCCGGGGCGGCAGTACAACTTCACCGTGGCAACCGTCAGCGGGGGCGGAGCCAGCGGCGGGCCCACAGTCAGGAGCCAGCCAATCCAGAGGAGTGTCAGGACAAGTGGGTGGAAAAAGACTTAAATTCAGTTTTACAAAATCCAGACTTCAAAACTCTTTAAACTGCCTTGAATTTGAGTACATGAGGTATTTTTTAATTTTTAATTTAACCTTTATTTAGGTCTAAACAGTGACTATAGCTCATTCTGACCACTAGATGGCAACACAGCACTCTCCTGCCGCTCTGGTTCTGAATCCATTTTTAATCTCATTCTGTTTGGCTGCAGGGATCAAAACTGATCGCCAGAAGGAAAACACACACACACACTATAAATATGTAGTGACCTAGTTTCTCATTTCTTTCAGTCGAGGTCGGTCAAAGAGGTGATGCAGTATTTACCAGAAATAGACACTGACAAACACACACACACACACAGTAAAAGGAATATATTTTGGTGAATACACACCAACTTCCTGTGGTGCTGTGGGGACTTTGGCTCAGTGAAGATCTTTTTTTGGGTCTGATCACACGGGGAATACAAAAAAATAAACTTTCTGTCACTTACATGTTAAAAAACCAGCTGCAGCTTAATGCCATGTAGTTGCCAAGTACACGTTAACAACTGTAGAGCAGTTGGTGCTGAAGGATCCTTAAATAATGTTAACAAACATCACTTCTGATCATTTTTGACAATGATTTATTTAAAAAAATAGTTGATATAGTTTAGATTTAAAACACCAACATTATATTTAAACTGCAGCAGCTGATGTTTGACAAGCCACAGTTTTTCACATAAAGACCATGAAGAGGTGTTTTCTTATGAATAACTACGAATTTATCAGGTTTGATCATCAGTTTTCTTCGGGGCAGAAAAAGATGAATGTGTTGTCCTTCACCTTCGTCTTCCTGTCACATTCATCATGGCTTTAAGAGACACTTTATCTTGAGAATAAACAGCAGAGACTCGTCTCTCAGTAGATGCTGTTTGTTAGTTTGTATAAAAACTGTCGACAAGAGAAACACAAACTGTGACTCAAACTAAAACATGTTCAAACAGGAAGTGAAATAACTGAAACTTTCCTTGTCCTTCCTCCATCTTCTTTTCCTCCTCACCTCTGCTTTGTCCTTCCTTCTCTCCTTCATCATCTCCTGTCCTCCCCCTCTCCTCTCTCCCTACCGTCCTCTTTCCTCATCTATCCTCCTCTTCTCACCTTTTCTCCTCGTCTCCTCCTCTCCTCTCTCCTTGTTTCCTCTCTCCTCGTCTCCTCTCTCCTTGTTTCCTCTCTCCTCGTCTCCTCGTTTCCTCTCTCTCCTCGTCTCATCTCTCGTTTCCTCTCCTCGTCTCCTCTCCTTGTTTCCTCTCTCCTCTCTCTCCTTGTTTCCTCTCTCCTCGTCTCCTCTCTCCTTGTTTCCTCTCTCTCCTTGTCTCCTCTCCTCCTTCAGGTCCGTCTCCACTGAAGTCCATCCACTGCTTCCCTCTCTCGTCCTCCTCCCTCTCCTGCTCCTGGTCACCTCCTCTCTCTGACTTCGACTCCTACGAGGTTGAGTGTCGTCGGCATGACGACGGGGAGCTGACCTCGGCGCTGCAGCTGGCGGGGGGCGTCACCGCGGTAACGCTGGACCACCTGGAGGCGTACAGGAAGTACTCTGTGACGGTCAGATTGTCATCAGCCAGACAGACGAGTCCACCGTTAACACACACAACTGTCACCATGATAGACCGTGAGTGTGTATACACACACACACACACACACACACACACTCCCTCAGGTGCTGCAGTGAGTCTGGTGTTTAAATAAAAACTCAGTTTAAATAGGACTGCTCACCTGGGAGACACACAGAACGGAGAACTGGGTTTATTCATTAATTCATCATTAAGTTTGTGTGTAAAGTTCTTAGAAACTACTAACTAGTTTCAAACTACTCATCGATTAAATCAGGTGGCACCATTAAAAGATGAAGTTGGTATTCTGTATTTTTCTTACTGTCAATAAATCCCATAAAAAGATAGAAGCTGTCAGAAGTCTCGTTCCTGATTGGTTCACAGCCTGCTACATATTAATTAGTTATCAATCTGATAATCTTTGGAGTAAACTAACCTTCAGCTAGCTCCACTAGCTTACTGTGCTGCAGCAGTACATTAGCTTGATGCAGGTTATTGTTAATAACTTATTAAAATACAACTTTTAACCCAACAATGTAATGTATATTTTATTGATAATATCATTTGGAATAATTAGCTTGAAATCACTGAAAATAGTCCCCAACAAATGCACCATTTCCTCCTGTTAGTTTGATTAAAAACTACAGTGAGCAGCTGTTCGAAGCATCAAACTATATATTCGTTAAGTCTTCAGCAGGAACCAATGAGCTCGAAGCTGAGCGCCACAGACAGGAAGTGTTTACATTCAGTGATGGTTCAACCTCCACTCACGTTAAAACCAGGCCGAGTCTGAGCTTCACAACAGCTGGTGCAGGAAAGAGGAACTTTCTTTAGTGTGTGTTCACGATGGCATCAAGGAGACTGTGAAATCACACACACACACACACAGTCTCTCTCAATCCTGACGTGTCACTTGCTTATTTTTTTTCCTTTGCTCTTTTTCAAAAAGTCACTGTGACCCAAAACAGACTGAAAACTTTTTCTTTCTTTGTTCCACTCAGTTCACGTCCGTCTGTCTGTCCTAACACCCCCCCCCCCCCCGACAACTGAACTGGGAGACAGAAGCAGAAAAAGAACAAAAATAAAAAGGCGACGACTCTGGAAAATCCCCAAGAAAGTTCTTTTTTTATTAGTGACAGTGACCTAAAATCCTCTTATAATTTTTATCTCATAATTTTAAAATAAGTCATAATTATGAGATAGTACTGTAAGTCGTAAGTCATAAGTCAAAATTCTGACCTACTTTCTCATTATTTAGTTATAAGATAGTAAGTAAAAATGTATTCATATTTATTCGTAAGTCAATTTCCCAACAGTATCATCATTTTAAAAATGAGTCAAAATTATGACTCGCTTTCTTATCTTCTAAAATAGTAAAGTAATAATTACGAGATTTTAATTACTAAGTTTAACTTGGTAAGTAAAGTCTTTTACTATTAATTACTAATATACTAATATTTAAAATAGTAAAGTCATAGTTTTGGCATTACTAAGTTAAAATTATGACAAACTGATTAAAGATTTTGACCTACCATGAGTATTCTTTTTATAATTTTCCTTTTCTTGGCAGAAATGAGCTTCCATACTTTTTTAAAAACTTTACTGAAAACATATCAAATACAGAGAGCTGGTGTTGCACAAAACCAGGAGTTACAACAAATGAAGAGTCAAACAAACAGAAGGAAAATATATGTAAAAATAAACGTCATGGTGTTTTGTTTAATCTGTTTAGTTGACGGTCTGTTTGACCAATCCGTTTCCTTTCAGGCCCCCCGGTCCCGCCCCCCAGCGTACGTGTCAGCGAGAGGTCGTCGAAGGTCACGTCGTCCTCCATCTTATTCCGCTTCAACTGCTCCTGGTTCAGTGACGCCAGCGGAGCCGTCCGATACTTCGCCGTGATCGTGGCCGAGTCTGATGGTACACACACACACACACATTAAAAAAAATCTTTACACAGGTATGTGGTCACTCCTCTGACTGTTTGTCTCTTCTGACAGCCAATGAGATGCTGCAGCCGGAGCAGCGCCACCCTCTGCCCTCCTACCGCGACTACATCAGCAACTCCTCCGTCAGAGCTTATCAGACGGCATACTTCTCCAGCCGCTGCCCGCAGGACACCAAGACCGCTGCTGGACAGGTGACACCGAACACACACACCAACTGTTACTGCTGACTGACGGTAAACAGTGAAGTCACAGAGGGAAAAATATTATTTACATTAAGTTTAGGGTTTTGTTCAGAATTCATTTGTAGAGTCAAAGACAATCAATAATCAATAATTGATCAGGTGGTGGAGGTGAACCTGGGGGCAGGAGGGGATCGGCTGGGCGGGGCCTGTGATCGTTACCATGACGACGACCTCTACCTGAGTGACAGCTACGGCGGCTTCTGTGACGGGCCGCTGAGAGCCAAAACCTCCTACAGGTACGACACACACACGCATGCACGCGCGCACACACACACACACACTCTTCAACTGCAGCTACTGGAGTCAAGAATGTGACTGTGTGTGCGTGTGTGTTCAGGCTGAGTGTGCGAGCTTTCACGAGACTGTTTGATGAAAACCACCAAGAGTTTCTTCAGCCGCTCTTCACCGACACATACCTGTCCTCACCGCTCAGGACGCACGCAGGTGAGTCTCTCACTCACACACTCTCACACACACACTGCTGCCTGCCTGCATGCAACTGTCCTTACTCTGTGTGTTGCTGTATGTCAGAGCCTTTAGGGGGCGTAGTGGAGGGTTTGAGTGCTGGGATGTTCCTGATCGGTATGATGGTGGCCGTCGTCTCCCTGCTGGTCTACAGACAGAGGCTCCGCAAAGTGTGAGTGCACAAAAACACACAGTTTATTTTCACTGTTTACCGTTTCCAAGCTCCGAATCTTCATCTAACCGGAGGATTTTTGGTGGTGGAAGACGGAACCATGATCGAGACCGTGGATTTTTGTGTCACAGATCTGGTCTCTGTTTCAGAACCGTTACACCCCTACTTAATAGTTTATTATATTGTTTTTTATTTCTTGCTATTAAATGAACACTCAAATTGAAAATGATCTGATATCAGCAACAACTAAAACAGGGACAGTAAAAACTAAAATCTGACCACAATCTCATTCCCAGCAACAACTACGACGTTTTAAGATGCTTCATGCAGTTTGTTTGGTGCAGATATTTTCTAATGTGTAGCTGTGTGTGTGTGCAGGGCTGTGCAGGAGAACCCGGTGGTGAGGATGAGTATGTGGAAAGAGGTTCCAGCTTCGGGATTATATATGGGTGTGAGGAGGTAAGTGTGTGTGTGTTTGATCTGTAATTATTGTTCTTCAGTATGTGAGAGAGAGATTAGTTTCTAATACCTCCCACGTTCAATATGTGAGTGTGTGAAGTATCAGTTTCCAATAAAGTGCTCTCAGATTACCTCATCACTCCCCCACCACAGTCCACAGCATCTGTTAATCACTCTGTGTGTGTGTGTATTGATCACAGCTCATTACAGTGGAAACGAAGCCTCTGTGCTTCATAAATTGACTGTTAGCTCTCTGATGCTACATGGCTAACACCTGCCTGTATAATAACTATTAACTGATTGTCTTTCTTCTGTTGCAGTAATCGTCGGGTCACCAGGTGAGAATCTCTTATTTTGACGATACACAGAATTGATCGTTCAGACACTTGCATCAAAAAACTGATCACTTATAGCAAATGGTGTTCTAGTTAAATTTGGCAGAAAGCTTCTGAGGTCTGGTCAGATACCACTGATAGTGAAGCATGAACGAGGCACAAGATCTCAGTCAGAAGTCAAGAAATTCTCTATTGATATTGTTGGTCATTTCTGTCGATATACAGCTTGAAAAGTGGCTGTTTTTATAACTAATCTGTTTCTGTCCAGTCCGATCAAAGCCTGCCACTTTGAGTTCCACCTGACAAAGCTGCAGGCCGACTCCAACTACCTGCTGTCTGAGGAGTTCGAGGTAAAAGTTTCATCTTTCACTCTTCACTGGACAGGAAGTAAGCACTAACTAGAGCTGTCGAACAACGATTTGACTCTGAGATGTGGTGGAGCAGAAGTAGAAAGTTGCATAAAATGGAAATACTTAAGTACAAGTACCTCAAATTTGAACTTAAGTACTTGAGTAAATGTACTTAATTACATTCCACTACTCCTCTTGTGTTTGAAGGATTTGAAGGATGTCGGACGCAACCAGATGATGGACGTTGCTCGAGTGCCGGAGAACCGAGGAAAGAACCGCTACAACAACATCCTGCCATGTTAGTACTGCTGTGTGTGTGTGTGTTAGATTAAATGGCTTTAATTGTTTCTGCTGCAGCAACAAACAGAAATTAAAAACATTAATTAAATAGTATTTGTACAGAACGACAAATGGATCCTAGAAATAAATCTGTAAAAGTTGAGAAAAAAAATGAACCAATCAATGTGGAAATCATTATGATGGTGACATCGTTATGAGCTTTAATTAACGAGACAGTGCCTGTTCCCATGGCGACAGTGTGAGGTAATAAAAACGTTAAAAACATGCAGATGATGATGTGTGCTGCAGCAGAAACTGTTGTGGAACATATTCTATTTAAACATCCCTAAATACCTTTCTGTCCTTTTAGGATTTCAATAGAGCTGAAACCAATTCTTATTATAATTGATTACTCTGCCAGTTATTGTCTTGATGAATCAATGATTGGTTTAGTTTATAAAACGTGAAGAATGCCTGTGATCATTTCCCTGAGCTGAAGGAGACGTTTTTAAAAAGTCTTGTTCTGGTCGACCAACAGTCTGAACCCCAAACATATTCACTTTATGCTTCGCCTGATCGATGAAACCATTGATTGATTGATTATCTAAATAGTTGAACAAACAGCTGTTCTTCTCAACAGCTGCCAGTCAGGATGATTCATATGTATGAAATCTGAATTTACTAAATATCTTCTAAACATCTTTTTATCCACGTTTCCCCCAAAATGCATTTTGGTATCTGAGTTTCTGATAACATGAATCTGTTCTGTCCTTATTAGTTTGTAATCAGTAGAAAGTGATGGAGGAAGATATTTACCTAAACTAACTGTGTTTTAAAATCACATTAATGTGTGTGTGTGTTATATTTAGAGCTGTGTTTCTATCAGTATCACAGTTTAAATAAAGTAATTAAGCGTCAGTCATGTGTAACTGCAGCCAATTTTCTATACGAACAGAAAAATATGATTTGTGACTCGAGGCGATGCAGCTCTATAATTACACACACACACACACACGCGTAGTAAAATTAATCATGTTGAGTCACAGCTGAACTTCTTCACATTTAAAGACATTTAACATTTGACATATTCTCACTTGCAATAAATGATAGCCTGAAAAGCTGTTAAATGTTCTACAGGTTTATAAAGGTCATTATTTCTGCTGCAGTTGGACGTGTTGGTAAAGTTCCTGCTGTTCATGTCATCGTAAACTGAATATCTGTGGAGTTTCAGACAATTTGAAGACGTCGACCTGGGCTTTGGGAAAGTGTGATGTGCTATTATTCGCTATTTATTAACATGTTATGGTCAGAGCTATTAATCAGTTTATTAATGCAGATCTATTCATGTATTGATTGACAGTAAAGCTCTCTAACAGATCCTCAGGTGAAGTCTGCTTCCTGTTTTCTAGATGATTCGACCAGAGTGAAGCTGTCGTACCTGGAGGACGACCCCTGCTCTGACTACATCAACGCCAGCTACATACCTGTACGTACACGTACACGTACACACACACACACACAGAGGACAGGGGTATTAGTGTGTGTGTGTGTGTGTGTGTGTGCAGGGTAATAACTACCGCAGGGAGTACATCGCCACGCAGGGCCCGCTGCCCGGCACGAAGGACGATTTCTGGCGGATGGTGTGGGAGCACGGCGTCTATAACGTCGTCATGGTGACGCAGTGCATGGAGAAGGGACGGGTGAGTCATGGACGGCTTCATTTTGGGTTTTCTTGTTTTATTACTTTGATCCATCCAAGACTTTAGTTAAATTAATCAAATATCTCGGTCTTCACGGGGCCCTGAGGAGGAGTCCTGCTCAGTTCAATGACACTAATCTAACGCACACATCGACATGAAATGAGTTTAATTGCCAGACAAAAAGACGAGACGAAGGAATAAAAACATTTGATTAGATTGAATAATATCTGCAATCATCTGTAGCTGTTGCTGTTATCATATCATTTTTGCAACCTGAAGAAATAGTCAAATGTTTTTAAGACTGAATATCAACACAACATATTAAAGAAATTAGTGCTGCTGCTAACAATTATTTTTATTGTTGATTAAATGTTTGGACTACAAAGTGTTGGTGAAAAATGCATATTACATTTAAAGCCCAAGGTGATGCCGAATTGCTTATTTAAAATATTATTTTAAATATTTAAAACCTGTAAAAAAAACAAGAAGCTACAGAATATTTGCCGATTATTTTTTTTTGTCGATCAAGTAATAGATTAATCTACTTATCATTTCAGCTCTAGAAAATATACTCCTGAAAAGTATTATATATTCACGTGGGCTGCTACTATTTTTTTATTATTGACTGATCTGTTGATTTTTTTTCGATTCATTAATGAATCACTTCATTTATGAAATTAAGAAAATAGTGAGGAATGCTAAAGTGACGTCTTCAAATGTCATTTTGTCCAAAACTCGAACATATTCAGTTTACAAAGATATGAAACAGAGAAAAGCTGCATTTATTCTTTATAAATGTAACTTTGAATCTGAATAAATAAGAGATTTCACTATTTTGCATCAGATTCTAACAAGTCAAGAAAAGAGGAAACGTATTCCTGAAAAGTATTACAGTATATGAGCTGTGTGTGTGTGTGTGTGTGTTACAGGTGAAGTGTGATCAGTACTGGCCTGCAGACAGGGAGCCTCTGTACTACGGTGACCTGGTCATTCAGATGCTGTCAGAGTCCGTCCTGCCGGAGTGGACCATCAGAGAGTTCAAGATCACCTCGGTACTGCTGCTCTTTATCTCTGAGACTCTCCTGATAGTGTTTTATATTGATATCTAACAAAACATAATCAATAAATCCTGACAGGAGAGCAGCCGCAGTTACCCTCGGGTGCTGCGTCACTTCCACTACACTGTGTGGCCCGACCATGGAGTCCCAGAGAGCACCCAGTCCCTGATCCAGTTTGTCAGGACGGCCCGGGACTACGTGGACCGGTCGCCCAGCACCGGAGCCACCGTTGTGCACTGCAGGTACCACAGACTGTGTGTGTGAGTGTGAGAGAGCTTAATATGGTCCAACAGAAAACCTGATTGATGACGGATTTCCTAAAGCCCCACTTTGATTGGTTGGGAGTTAACGAGAGCTGAAACAATTAATTAACTATTTTTATAATCATTTAAGTCTCCCCAATGTGAGGATTGCTGCTTTACAGTTGACTGTGTGTGTGTGTGTGTGTTAGTGCTGGTGTTGGGCGTACTGGGACGTTCATTGCCTTGGATCGGGTTCTGCAGCAGCTGGACTCTAAAGGAACCATCGATCTGTACGGCTGTGTGTTCGATCTGCGCCTGCACCGCCAACACATGGTCCAGACCGAGGTACGTACGCCTCGCTGACCTTCTAATTACATGTTTGGAATAAACACTGAAAGGTGCAGTAAGAGGGTTTTGACCACTAGGGGGCAGAAAGACAAACAAGAAGTCACAAGAACAGAATCATGATAAACAAAAGCCTCATCGAGCCGTTCTGGCTAACATGTTAGCAAACAGGTAAACATTCGGCAGACGCAGAACGACGTAAGCATCTAGAGCCACGTTTCTGTTCACATGATGAATATCAATAAATATTAGACAAAACCACCAGAGCTCAAACAACAGTGAATACTGGGCTAAACATTTTGGACCCAACCAGGGATCAAACACCAGTAAATACTGGTCAGAATCAGGGCTAAAATAACAGTAAAGTGTTAAATGTGAAAAATAATGTTATTAATACACAGAGGTATTGATTACACTTTAACACTGATTTCCTCGTGTGTGTGTGTTGCAGTGCCAGTATGCCTTCCTGCACCAGTGTGTGCGGGACGTCCTGAGAGCCAGGAAGCATCGCAGTGAACAGGAGAATCCTCTCTACCCCATCTACGAAAACTTCAACCCCGAGTACTGCCGGGGTGAGACAACTTCACACCTCAGCCATCACAACTGAGTGAACTGTAACTCTTCCTCTGACCGGCAGAGACGCTGCGTGCTTCCAGTCTTTATGCTAAGCTAAGCTAAGCAGGCCCTGCCTGCAGCGCTGTACTGAACACAGACATGAGACTGATATTCATCGTCTTATCTCACTCAGAGATGCAGATATTTATCAAAATGCTGAACTATTCCTCTTAGTTAAATGGCCAAAGTTAGTCATGTGCACGTCTTTCTTTTTATAAGAAAACTTTTCACTCACAGAAGCAACAAGACGAATGATGACTAAAACTTATTTTTTGGTCTCTCCTCAGATTTCATCTACACCAGACGCTAAACAGACGATGACGTCTGTCTGATCAAGTATCTGAGCTAAAAGAACGTTTGCTGTATTTTTCCTGTTTTCTGTAGCAACAGAAAGTAAAGAAGTGAAGAAAGCACAAATGATGAGAGATTACTGGTTAACAACAAAGTTGGTCGATATTTTGCCAGTTAAATAGATTTTTCTCTCCTTCTTGACCTGTCAGTATATCAGTGTTACGAGTTTATGGAAGTTTAACTCCAACAAAACTACAGAAAATAAACTGAAGCTTTAAACAATCTGCCTCCAGTTTTGAGAGTAAACAGAGAAAATGTTTTAATTAAAAGGAACTTTACAAGTCTTAATATTTTGTTCACCTGTCTGACTTTTCTAAATCAAAAAGGTGTCGCAAGAAAAATTTAAAAATATTGAAGGTGAATTTCAACTTGTCATTAACGTGGTTAATAATTTTAAGTGTTGAAGGGAAACACGGGTCGATCTCAGGTCGTTGGTGTTTATTAAAGACGTGTTCACATCTGATGTTAGCTAGCAGCTTCAATAAAACTGACTGATTACAGGGAAGCAAAGAGTCTATTTTTTCTATTATAACTATGTTCTCACTCACTGCTCCATATAAGCTGTTTATTTAAAGTTACACATATTGCTGTATGTACATATTGATGTAATACTCTTTATAATGAATATAAACTGTATGTCAACTGTTTTTATCCTGTGTTACGTTGAGATATTTTCAGTGTATCGTAACCTGCTGTATTCAGACTTTAAGTTACTGTAACTTCTGCTTTTAAAAAATGTTTATTTTTAATTAAAGAAACACTTTAAAACACAGTCACATTCTTTCAGAAAGTTGTTCAAAGAAAAGTCTAAATACAAGGCAGGAACTCTGCTGTTTTTTTTTTAAATGCGTTAATAAACGACTGGAGTTCTGTTAACTTACTTTCTGGGATACAAATGAGTAATTTGACATTTTCATGATCCTATAAGTGTCTGAACAAAATACATCAGATTTTGTGTGATTTTAAAGTTTGAAAAGTTCACATTTGCAACATTATTAAATTATAAATATTTTTATTTGTTAAACCCTCTTTCTGTTTGACTCGCCTGCTGGAGGAGTTTCAGGGTTTGTGTTTTATTGATTTCTTTCTAAGGACATAATGATCATTGGTTTTTATAATATGGGGCTGGACAATTCAATATTGTTTTTCTTTCAGTGGAAACTTATTATATAGGTTGTTTTTTTAAGTTTGTACTTAAAGTCTAACAAAATGAGTTATGAAAAGTTTTAATTACACAAAAACATTCCCCCATGCAATGATTTTATATATGATTTAACATACATATTGTGATATATACTGATATCAGGAATCTATTATATTGATAAGATGTATCAGCCCTGAGAGAATGTAAAGCAGTTTTTATGACTTGCTGTCAGATCAATGTAAACTGGATTATTAAGAGCAAATAAAAAAAAGAAAAATCACTGCCAAACTGTTTGTGTTTTAATTAAAATCATTCATCATCAGTTGCAGTGAACACATTTTAAAATTGTCAGCAGTCTATTAACTGTTACATAACTGATTTTTAACATTTTCATTACCTTTAATATTTATAACTTTTACACTTTTAAAAAAAAAATCATTACTTTTACACCTTTTACATAACTTATTTTTTATTCTAATTCACTTATATTTATAATTTTTACCTAACTTTATTCTAAATATTTTTAAATTTCTAATTAGCTTTTATATTATACATTTTACATAATGTTTTAAATTCTATTTTTTTAGATTTATAACTTTTACATAACTTTTTAAAATCATTACTTTTACAGAACTTATTTTTTTATTCTCATTAACTTCATAAAACATAGCTACAAAAATAAATCAATGTTTTTATCAACTGTTGGTTAGAATCATTGTGATGATGTGATCGTATCATATTTCACTAATCATTCAGATCAAGCTGAAACTAAAAATCAATTCTTCAGGCGAGTTTAGTCTCATGTAATTCAGTTCGATTCTTTTACAGGTCATTTTGCAAACATCTGCTATATTGTGACATTTATTGATCTCAGAAAATATATTTTATTAATGTGTGTCAATCATCTCAGAGACACTTGTTACAGAGCCAACTGAGTGTGTCGGGTTTTTACAGAAATAAGCTGGAACCACCATGTTCATCAGCTCAGTGAGCTGATAAGATGATAATGTCCTGAACTCCAGCTGTAGGCATTTAGTCCATTAATCAATTAGTTGATCAACAGAAAATGAATTACCAGTTTTGATAATTAAATAATCTTTTTTGTAATGTATCAAGCAACAATCTCATACTATAGCTCCAGCTTTTCTCTGTTTTGTATATTTGAAATAAACAAGATGTGTGAAGACATTACTTTGGGCTCTGGGAAACTGACGTGTGTAAACTAAACAATGAATCGATTAATCAGAAAAATAATGTCGAGAATAATGGATAATGAAAACTGCCAGTGAAAAAAGCAAACAAGCTTTTCCTGAAATATCTGAATATTCCTTTAACTTTTAGGACTGTAGGAAACCCAACAGCGAGCCACTAACAGGAAACTTTTCTCAGTTTCTGCATCTGAGGAGCCGATTTACAAACTTGTTATTTCCATATTGATCTAGGGCACGCTGAGGCCGGAGCACAACTGGGTAACCCAGATCCAGCAGCTGTCAGGGGCTTAAAAGAGACACGAGGAGTTCCTGTCAGAGGGGCCGAGCTGAACCCCAATCCCTCAGGACCAAAACCTCCAGCTCATCCCCCCTCACCCCCCACTCTGTCCTGGCAGAGATTTATACAGAAGCCAAGTTAGAAATCAACCGGCGTCCCGCGAGCTTCAGCTGGGTCCTGACAGTGAGCTCAAAGTCCAGCCAGCATGTAGTCCTGAGGAACAGGGCTCAGCAATGAGGTTTCACTGATGCTGCTTCAATAAAAGCTTCAAAGAGTCACGAGTTTTCCAACACAAACTGAAGACCACAGAGAAAGTTAAAGTGAAGGTGTCCTCTATTTAGTTATTAATATGCTTAAATTACTTAATTTGTTCCTTCATATTAAAAAAAGAGCTCTTTTCTTTAAAGGACTGGAGCAGAATAATTCAGCTGACAATCCATTAGTCACAAATTAAATCGAATATATATATATATTGTTTTTAAATTGCCATTTCTGCTTATTGCTTAATGACTTAAATGATAAACAGTTCCTGGTTTCAGCTGCTTTTCTCCGATTTATTTTGTTGTTAACTGAATCTCTTTGGGTTTCAAATGATCGGACAAAACACGACGTCGTCCTGGGCTCTGAAAAAGATTTTATGTGCCTTTTTCTCCATTTTCTACACTAAACAATTAATCACCGAATCCAACAAATAATCAACAGCATTACCAAACTAATAATCAGCCACAATATCAATGTTTTTATGAAGAAGCAATCAAAAAGTTAAGTTAAAAGCTTTAACAGCCAAAACCTTTAAGTATTTCTATATCAACCCGTCCTACCCAGCACAGGTAGGATGTGATCCAGACCAACAACAAACTGTGAGATTATTAAAAACTATTTAAACTGATTAGAGTCACTAGGTAGTAAACCATAACAGATCCTGGACTTTGGAGGCTGATTAACTCTTTAAGTCAGTGGATTTTGTGCTTTAAGTAGCTCCTAACTCTGTATTTTGTACAGTGACAATCAGCTCAACTTCAAAAAACATCATATTATATTCTACTGGATGGAAACGAGCATTCATTTGTATTTTCTTTGGCAGCTTTGCTGTAAACGTGGTTAATCTTTACGCTACATTTGGATGAAAACATGCCTACTGCTTTCAGACATTTTTAAATCCCAGCTCTACACACACACACACGTCAACAGTCAGAATCAAAGATGTTTAAAAGTGATAAAGAAGCAAACGATTGAAACCATTAAACACGTCACAGCGTATTTATCTCCCAGATGAAGCAGAGCGGACGGACGCGGTCGAGGCTCCAAAATCAAACTACAATCATCTCAACAATCGAAACGTCTTCGCCTTTACAGAAATTGAATTTCCTCCCGTCGACCTGAAGCTGAACTCGTCCTAATGAGTCACAGGTTTCCAGCAGCAGCAGACTCCTTCTGATTCCCGTCAGCTAGTCTCTGCAGAGAATCATTACCCCGAGGAGCTGCACCAGTCCGTCTCAGAAGATCTCAGAGCTGACCGTTCAGAGCCTCCGCTATCACAGAGCTGATGACATTTTACATTTCTTACTTCTCACACACACACACACACACACACACACACACACACACACACACACACACACACACACACACACACACTAACCAGCAAAGAAGACCATTAGGAGGCTTTATTCTGTTCTTCCTCTCCTCTTTAAATACTCAACAAAAACTGAAAATGCAATCCAAACAGATCCTCTGGGTCACTTGAAGTTAAGACAAACATCTGCTGGGGCTCCAAACTGCAGGGATTCAGACGTATTGATTGTCAATAATAAACTCTGGTGTTAATAAATGGCTGCAGAGTTGTGCTTCTTCAGCGTGTCAGCTTTAAACGGTATTGATTAAGAAACAGCAGAAGGTCTTTTACTACAAGTGGCACTCAACTGATGAAGAGTCGCACTTTCATCAAGTTTGGAGACTCACACGACCAGACTGAACAAGACTAAGAGCTGATAGATTTTTTTTATCCAGCCCTCAAATTAAACACAACAAATCCTTAAGAAAAAAACCTCTTGAAAAAAGACTTAACGATTGATGAGCAAAACCGTTGCCAATAAAGTTTCTGTCGATCAACTGAAAGATTGTTTCAGCTCTAAATGTAATGCAGTGATGTGACCCGACATCCCAGTTTTATTAAGCTATGACACTGTGTGTGTGTGTGTGTATCTATATATCTATATCTGTCTATATATATATATATATATATATATATATATATATATATATATATATCTATATATATATATATATAGATAGAGATATATCTATCTTATATATATATATATATATATATATAGATATTCCCCTATATTTTAACTTTTGCACTATTTATTCTTATTTTACTTGTGTGATTTTCTTTTGTACATTCTTATGAGTAAAGTGATTTTCTGTCTGAACTTGTGTCATTTAAAATGTCTTTAGAGGCCTGAAAGGATAAAACTTTACAGTTAAGGGATTATTATTACAGAAAGGTTCTCTCCTCTCCTGTTTATCATCTCAGGACCGCGCAGATTTATCTAGCGACCCTTTGAGGGGTCCGGATCCCCAGATTGGGACCCACTGCTGAACATAGCATGTTTAAAAGACAGTTTGAGGTCATTTCAAGTCTTTTGTTGTTTTTTGTTGTTGTTGTTGGATGTCAGCGCTGAAGGGAGGAGGAGCTGATGAACTGGCCTCATTAGGTTCTGGTTCTGTTGATGGAGGAGGTCTTGATATTTATGGGCCTGAGAGGCACCGAGAGTCTGCAGCCGAGCACTGACGCAGCTGCTCTCACCTGAGCTTACTGCAGTAAAAGTACTAATACTACACAGTCAAAATACTCTGTTAGAAGTTAAACACCTGAATATTAAATATGCCACAGAGGACCCTGTACCAGAGGTGGAAAGTAACCAAGTACATTTAATCAAGTACTGCACCTAAGTACACATTTGAGGTACTTGTGAGTATTTCCCTTTTGTGTCACTTCTAGTCCTACACTACATTTACATTACAGCTGCAGTTACTAGATAGTTACTTTGCAGATTCAGATTATTGATACAAAATATAAATCAACTAATAAATGATGTATTATTGTAGATTAATTTACCCAGCAGTAAATAAAGTAGTTAAAATCAGCTCCACCTTCACCAGCTGCAACATTAAAGTGATGAACACATTAATGCATCAATAATTATAATCCAATAATATCATATATTTTGTTCTGTGTAGTGAGAACTTTTACTTTTAGTACAATTTTGATCCAAATACTTTACTTTTACTTGAGTAAATACTTTAACTACATTTTTTCTGATAATACTTACATACATTTACTTAAGTAAGGTTTTAAATGCAGGACTTTTACTTGTAATAGAGTATTTTTACACTGTAGTATTACTACTTTTCCTTAAGTTTAGTAGAGTACTTCCCGACTGTTTGTATTAACTTGCTGTGTAGCTGTTCGTGTTATGGAGGTTATATTGAATTTACAAAAACTGCAGCATAAAGTACCTTAAAATATTACTTGAGTAAATATACTCAAGTCACAGCAGAAAAGCCTCAAGTCAGCAACACAACAGCGACAGACAGACGGGAGGCGTCTTCATTTCACTCACCTCCTCGTCTTCCTCCTTGTCCTCGCCTCCTCCTCCTCTCCTCTTCCTCCTCCTCTTCCTCCTACTCCTCCTCTTCCTCCTACTCCTCGCCTCCTCCTCCTCGCCTCTTCCTCCTCCTCGCCGTCTTTATTTCACTCGTCTCCTCCTCCTCGCCTCCTCCTCTTCCTCC
>SEMN01001298.1:0-74100 GCA_005408345.1 Macquaria australasica
TCAACAAACAAAAGTTATGTTCACATTCAGTGCTACTCGCAGCGTTGCTCGTGCGTATCCATGAGTCAAACAAAACGGGGAGCCACTCATATAAAGAGCCACTCCATACCTTTAAGTAAACATTAGCAAGTCAGTACGGTCATCACAACCTGAAATCAATTAACACTCAATTCTCCAGTTGCAATGCATGTAGGGACATGAAAGTGAAGTCTATCCAGGGATGGATCCCCTTGCCGTCTGGTCAGGACTAATGTCACATGTAGTGTAGACAGACCCCCTGTACTTACTGTAAATTTACAGTGTTTTGCTTTAAATTTGTGCACCGATATATATAGATATATATAGATATAGATAGTATTCTATATATATATATATAGTATATATATATATATATGTTAAGCATATATATATATATATATATATATATAGCATATATAGATATATATGATTATATATATATAGATATATACATATATATATATAGATATATATATAGATATATATATAGATATATATATAGATATATATATAGATATATATATAGATATATATATAGATATATATAGATATATACACACAGATTATACAGATCGTGATTAATTGCAGATTTAAGGTTATGAATCAATGTCACCATTAGCAGTTTATAGGGCCTGTGTATTTGATGGTTTTTGTCTGCCATCTGAGGGCAACATTTGATTTAGATGGAAGAAAAGAGTGTGGGCGTGTGTTCAGTTTGAGGTTTGTACAGGTCAGTGTGGTATGTTTTTTTGTGTTTATAGTTTTGACAAAGCAGTGGATGATTTCAGGAAATGTGTCTCAGCAGTTGAGAAAAACTGTAATGAATCTGAGCAACATATGTGTTGGCAGATATTCTTTGGAGAAGTCTGTGATGATACTGGACCAAAATAAATAAAAGTGCTTCTCTGAGAAAAATGAGAGGGAGGACGAGACATTTTCAGTTTGGCCATGCTTATAGTGGTTGTGTGTGTGTGTGTGTGTTTACAGTGAAATGTGCTGTATACTGCATGTGAGTTCATCTATCCATGTCTGAACGCCAGGGGAGGAAAACTGAAGAAAAGAGTTTCCTGAAATTTGAAGGACAGACAAGAAATGTTGGAGTTCCAGCCAACAGCTTGCCCCACAGCCTGCTCTGTCCTGTGATTCAGCCACAGAAGATTATTCACCACCACACATGGTCACAGCAACCATACACAACCCTATACTGTTGTGTTGCCAGTTGATTTGTGTAATGCGAGTTTGTGAAAAGATCCTGGGGGTAGAGCTTCAGAGAGGTCAAGGCTCCCCCTCGCTGCATTCTGCTGAATAATGGATCTGTGATACAGCATCACAAAATGCTATGCGAGCGTGTTTGTGGCTGCGTATTTACTGCCTAAAGGCGCGTTTGGATCATAGCGTCAGTGTGAGCTTGTTGCTACAGGTTACAGGTAAAAGATCAAATATAAACCAGTGGCTTTTTCCAAGAAGCAGCTTTAATCTGAAACATGGGCTGCTGTAAAAAGAGCAAAGTGATGCAGGTAAATCGGTAACCTTCCCTTTTACTACATGGTACAGGGTGTTCTACCTGGTTTGTATGCTTGCATGTACGTACATTTTAACCAATGCTATGTGGTGCCAGATGATGTTGCAATATTAAGAAGATCTAGGACAAATTTTTGCCAGACCTCCCAAGTTTTTGTTTTGTTTTTATTTGTAGCAGCCCTCCTGTTTTACCAGTGCTGTGGTCTCATTGAAATGAATGAGGATGCCTGCGTTTTTTTGCAGCAGTGCAGTTTCGTTGTGAAATGGCCCTAAGGCCCACTGCTCTTTCAATTAGTCTCTGTTTTCAACTTCACCAGGTCACCCAAGTGAGAAAGTCAATAACAGGAAGGTTCCGGCTATTACACTGACAGCACAGTCAGAAGTGCTTTGGGGAAGCGGACTTTGCTTTTTCAGTCAGAGCTGTGACTGACGAGCACAAAACCTTCCTTGTTAGCCCCTCGCATCCTCCCGGAAATCCTGGAATAAGGTTGATATTAATATTCAATTATAGTGGTATGACAATATAAGATAATATAATATAGCTTCTATTTTAACATATTGAGTTTGAGCCAAGTTTACACCATAAAAACAAAACAATTAAAGCTGAACAAATAAAAGTAACATTACACTAACAAGTATTTTATTAAGTGTATTTTCATTTATTTGTTTTGATCATTTCCAGGCTTTCCAACAAATTGAGCATACAGGCAATTATCCCCAGTCGAAATCATTGTTACACATCATTGTTACCACATGAGCTATGGCCAGCAAGTATAGCCCGTCAATGAATGAGCCCCATAGTGTCTATCGGTTGCATTATGTGTGGGTCTGGTGTGATTTATTGTGCTATCTCTGTCTCCAGGAGAATATCCTGGAGAACGCATTAATTGAAAGTATTTGTAAAAGAGTGTCTTGTGGTTTGAAAATGCTGACGAAGCTGTATCCAGGATCTTCAGGAGAGAAGGAGAGGAGAGAATAGAGGACGGGAGGCTATATTTTATTGTTTTTTTATTTTATATATTTAAATATATCACAGGATGTTTAACTACCAATTCCTATAGAAAAGGAAATGTCTGTAATCAGCCTCTTAAATTATGGAGGCGGAAGCATCTGCTTTATTTACACATTGTCATCACATTATAGAGATTTCAATTCACACATTGTGTCTGACCATAATAATAATAATAATAATTTTTCATTACAGCAACTTAATGATGGACCACACATGGCCATAAGCTTTATGAATGCAGCCTGTAAGCTAATTACCTACAGGTGTGACGATTATCACTCCTCTGATAAATACAGTACTTGAGAGGATCTTTTTTGGCCTGGTTCAATCACAGTATACTGTATGTCCACTTGATGTTTAGGCATGATTATATAGTAGTGGGCTAATTATGATCTGAATTTGGGCTGAAGATTACAGAAGCAAAGTCTGTTTTGAATGGCTCTGCGCAGGAAAAATGGCCAAAGACTTAGCTAGAGAGGAAGGGAATGATTTTTTTTTTAATTATTATTATTGGTGTGAAATAGGTTTGGGCAATGTGACAGTGTATACTGTAAGACCTGTATATTATTATATGCCATGTACAGTATGCAGAGGAAGCTATTCATGTAGTATCTCTGATTGTTGTAGGTTCATTACTTTATGATAATTGAATGGATTTACAGGATTTTTGCAGCAATGTGAAGACATATCTTGATTTATCAGGTATTTAATTCACTGGATTAGCAACAATTAGACATTCCCATCTTATTTTATCTACAAATTTTAAATTGAGTTTTGAGAAAATGTACTATATCATGAAATATATCAATACTGCGATATACAATTAACTGTACTATAAGATTGTATCCATAACACCCACCACTTAGTGTGAAGGGGGCAGTCTTCTATCATAATCATCACCAAACTTCTTTCAAAAGCAGCTGATAAAATGAGCACCTTTCTGTAGACAGGGAGGGTGAAGGAGTTGTGCGTGTTTGTGGGTACAGTATGTGCGAGTGTGTGCATATGTCTGTGTCAGCATGACTTAGAAAATTTGACAGCTGGGAGTTGGGTTGACTGCAGAGTAGGGCCCTGCCTCTGCATATCCCTGCACCTCAGTTCTGTAGTTTATTTTCCCCATTGCTTTGATTTCTGACGTGTGTGTTGAGGCCGGGCAGCCGTGAGCTCTCGGAGCAAAAGAAAAGACATTGAGGAATGGCGCCATATAGCCTCTTTCTCATTATTTTATCAGTACTGTGAATTTTTCTCATGCGCAACCTTTTTGTGGCCATCATGCTCCTGTTCTTTGCCTCACACCACTGCCATCAATGTTTTATTGGCTCACACTTCACGGGCCCCTCTGAAAGCTCCTCGTGCATTTGTAATTTATGATCCCTGTGAAGTGCTGTTAGTCACTCTGTACCGACTGTACCTTTTTTAGGGGGCATCCAGTGTCTGGCTGGTAAGTAGAGCAGTTTGTATTTGAAGATGTGTTCTGTTTGGAGGGTGTTTGCTGGATCTCAGGGAATGAAATTGACCTGAAAGTGGTGCAAGCTTCTCCGCCGTCGCTCTGTAAATTGGAAGTAAGCTGTAACTACACAGAGCAGAGCTGTGTCAGCTTGTAAGATGTTGAGGCTTGAGGAAGTTTTGAAAGCAAAGTGGAGACCATGTTGCTGGAAGTGTGACTGACAGTGTGTAATCTACAATACCTTAATTGCCCCACTCACATAGGCCTACTTTTTATCCTGCTCAATCCACGCTCTCAGTGCTCATTAAATCTGTGTTAATGTGTCCTGTTCTGGCTGATTTCAAGTATTTCCTCTTAACAAATCCAACATAATTATCAGTGCAATCAAGCCTGACTAACCACCCAAAATCCTCACCGCGGTGCTATAATAAGCCTCTTTCTTTCTGGGTCGCTAAATATTTATGCAGCCTCATAGCACACTGTGGGTTGTTTTTAGTGACAACAACAACAGGGAGGACGTCTTTTGAGACTCTGATTCCTATCAGAGCACACTTACAAACTAGCTTGCAGCTAGACTTGCCCGTGAATATGTATGAGATTCCTCCTTTGTGACTCTCTGGGAGGTAAATCAACCGAATGCGTCAACAAAGACTGTATCTATTTCTAAGTGCTCTGCTGGCAGATTAGCAGCATCTTGTATGGGTTGAATATCTTCTGTTTCTCCTCGGGGATCGGGGAATTAGAAGGTTAGCAGCGGCTCTCAGGAACAACTTAGAAGGGATGATGGTGGGGGGGCGGGCTTTTGAGCGTTGCCTTGGCACCAGGTGATGTAATTCACATTGGTTTACCGGGAGGCCTACATGTGGGTCACTGAAGAACATCTTGACCTCCTCTTTTCTACAGAAGCTGCTAGCTCACAGAAATTGGGAATGCATGTGTTGATGTAAATGTCCAGAAAATACAGAATATAAAAAGCTTCCTTCATGCTGATGTTCAACTGTTCATGTGCACTGTTTTATTCTTCTTCACAGCAGTTATTCATTTTATAAGCATTTCCTCTAGAACTCAATTAGTTTATTAATTTATGAGTCCATTAACAGAAAATTAAGGCAACAATTTGATAATCAATTTATCGTTCCAGTCCTTTTTAGCCTCGCTAGTGGATGGTAATATTGGTCTGTTGGTCTGTCCACCACTTTGGTCCAGAGTGAAATATCTCAACAAGTATTTGGGATTTGGTACAGATATTCATGTTCTCCCTCAGGATGGCCGTCATCTGTTCCAAATTTTTATTTATAGCCAAATACCTGCAAAGCCAATGACACTCCCATTAGTCTCATTTGTACTTTGTGTTTAGTGCTAATTAGCAAATGTTAGCATGCTAGCATGCTAAACTTAGATGGCAGACATGGGAAAACATTTTACATGTTAGCATGCTGTCGTTAGCATTTAGCACTGCTGTGCCTAAGTCCAACCTCACAGAGCTGCTAGCATGACTGTAGTAGTAGACTGAATATCTTTGGGTTTTGGATACACGAAATTTGAAGACGCCACATTAGGCTCAGGGAAATTAAAATAAGCATTTTTCACCTTCTGATATTCTAAAAACAAAATGATCAAGAAAATAATCCATCCATCCATCCATTGTCTATACTGCTTTATCCTCAGAGGGTCGCGGGGGGCTGGAGCCAATTCCAGCTGACATTGGGGCGAGAGGCGGGGTACACCCAGGACTGGTCGCCAGTCAATCACAGGGCCGACACATAGAGACAGACAAACATTCACACTCACAGTCACACCTACGGACAATTTAGAATCATCAATTAACCTAACTTGCATGTCTTTCAAGAAAATAATTTGCAGATGAATTGATTTTGAAAAGAATCATTAGTTGCAGCCCTAATTTCCTCCACAAACGGGGGAAGCTGTGGAAGTGTAGTATTGGTCTTATAGTGTAGATCAATAAGATGTAATGCTCCTCCAGTTGGTGGAACAAGAGTGATGTTGATCAATGAGGTGAAGGGCAGAGGGCACAAGGCAGGTTCACAACTCAAAACTGATTCATCTGTCTGAGTCACTTCTTGTCCCAGGTCAGGTGTGCAAATGCGCTACAAGGACAAGTCGGTCCAATATATACTGTAATGTTTTGGAATAATTTTTAAATGCAAATTAGCAGAAATTGTTTTTTGTTCTTACAACAGGTACTAAAAAAAGAACCCAATGGGCATTAGGCACAATTTTTTCATGCCTTTAAGAGCAGCTCTACTTTACATTTAGTGAAGTTATTTTTTAACTTGAACCAACTCCCGCCATCATTTAGACTGAATTTAATTTGATGGCAGGTTTAATCTTTGCACATCTAGCCATCGACAGAGTCAACCTCTGAACCGGAAAACTACACATCCATTTGGCTGAGCTTCACTCTGCTGTGTGGTGGAGCAGATCGAAGCCGAGACCAGAGGAATGTCTCCCTAAGATGGAGAGACGGAGTGAGGGAAGGAGAGCAGCAGGGGTTAATCCTCTGGAGGAAAGAGGCAAGGCTTCATCAAAAGAGGCCAAAGTGAGGTGGAGCCATGCAATATTGATGGAGAGGAGAGTGTGGCTGGGAGATGAGAGGAAGAGACTGTTCAGACAGGTGTCTGACCACAAACTGACGCACACACACCTGGGGTTGTTTCTTCTATACACTGAAAAAGTTGTTGCTAGTTGGACAAGATGGTTAAATTTAAGCACTGTCACTTATGATTTCTTGCTTTCATTTCCAGAATAAAGTCCTGAACATTGATGGAGTCAAGGTGAAGCTCCAGGTAAGAACTTAACAATCATCAAACAACTGTTTTTAGCACGATTTCTGTAAGAGTTGTCGTCAAGAGAAAGGTGTCAACCAGATAAGAATCAGGCTCCTAAACCTGTGGCATTGTAGCCACCCCTCAGATCCTGTTTCCAACCCCAACTGTCTCCAAGATAAAACCCATTTTAACTTTAGCAGTGCCTGCTATTTAGTTTAGCTAGCTGATGCATGTGTCTAATCGTACAAGATAAGGTAAAGATCTGTCAGTAGCATTATTTTGTGAGGATAATGATAATGATAATGATCTTGATACAAAAAGCCTCTAAAAGATAATTGGGATTTAACCATCTCCTTTAATACTTTCCATTAATCTTTGAGTTTTCTTCCCTTCTCTACACTTCATTCATTGTTTTGATAACTGGCGCCCATACTGAGAATGACTCAGCATTGTTGTATGTTTGATATTTCTGTCAAACAGAGCAAGTAATTATGTGAATCATTCCTAATGATCTTAGTTGGGGGTTGGCGGAGGCTGGTGGAAGTGGGCCTTTGCTCTGTGATGTAGTCATTTGGGGTTAATTGGCTCAAAGACAGTTTGCAGAGCAGCCTGTAGGCTACAAACAACGAGAGAGAAAGAGAGTTATTTTTCCTCCTGTAATTGCCATTCTTCATTACCGCCACTTGGATCCTGGGGGGACGGATGCCCCAGGGGGCAATCAGGAGGCAGAGCCAGCATCGAGGCTGACATGTCTCAGAGAGAGAAAGAAGAAGAGAGAGGGTCCAGACAAAATGCTGAAAAAATCTAGGGAATGTTGTTACGAAAACCAAATGAGGGGTGCAGTCAACCTGTACAGGTTTGCTCTAGGGAGAGAAGATAATGTAATTAGAGCCAAATTGTGATGAGAGAAAGGGCTGCCTGATGGGGAAAAAGAAGAACTTAATTAGCCTTATTCCACTGAGGTTGGACAATGGGACGAATGGCATTGACCACGGCTGATAAATATCCAATATCATGACCCAGGCTGAGCTAAAAATTAGGAATGTTGGGAAAAGTGATAAATACAATATGTGCTTTGACCTTAAATCTGCACTAATCAATATTTTTTATCACCAATGAATTACTATGTGTAATGTAAAAGGGATTGTTTGTAGCGATTAAACCCACGGAGAATCACCTGGTCTTGTTCCCCTCGGCTCCACGGAGTGTTTTAGCATCTTTTAGCTCGTTGTTTTGATTTTACAGCTGGCAACTTTAGTGTTTTAGTTCACTCGCATCACTCTAATCCACCTTGTTTCTAACAGCAGCAGCAGCAGCAGCAGCAGAGAGCTGGTTTCAGCTCTGATAAACTCACTGTATGCTACCCGCTCAGCACCAAATGATACAAAGACAAAAATCAGGGACTAGCTGGTGAACATGGTGGGGTATTTAGCAGCTAAAGAGCCAGTTATTTGCCTCAGGAGTTGGTGGAGACCAAAAACAGAGCTAAAAAAACAAAAAAGAAAATATTGGACTAATATGTCAATGTTGGGTTTACAGCTTGCTGCGCTGCCCCCAAGTACAGATCTTATTCTGCGCTGAATTAATGAGACAACGGATTGATCAATAGTTCTGTGTATCTCATTTCCAATGAGCTCCAGCAGGATGACTGAGCAAACACAGGACTTATTAAAAAGATAGAAACTCCTTTCTCTACTCAGTGATTACCTTCCTCTTATTCTCTGCAGATCTGGGACACAGCTGGACAGGAGCGGTTCCGTAGTGTCACTCATGCCTACTACCGTGACGCCCATGGTAAGACACTCCCACACATATACACACTTGTATACAGTTTTGTTGTACTACAGAGGATTTACTTCTGGGGTAAAAAGCAATATCTTTTTGTGAGAGTGTTTTGTGGCAGGTGGAGAGGAAGCTCTAAAATGTCTTCCTGTACAGGTTTTGGAGAATTCTTGTTTAGACCCACTGTACTGCCATGAAAATAAAGTTTTTACAGCAGTTATAATTCACAGGCGTGTTAGTGTGAAGGTGGAGGTGAGATTGTTTTTCATCCACTGTGCAGTATTGTCAAGCGCTGAGGTTTTATAGCTCTTCTCCGGGGATGGAAGAACAACACATTCAGGATTCATGGGACTCTTTGACGATCTCTAATCAGTCATTACGTGTGTGTGTGTGTGTGTGTGTGTGTGTGTGTGTGTGTGTGAGTCTGCATGCGTGAATGTCTGCTTTTTATTCATCACAATATCATTATTAGCCATGCGAGTTCATTTGGAAAGCTCTTAGTGGCTACACACCATTGTTTTCTCACAAAGCAGGTAATCAAGGCAGAGCTGCTTTTAGTAAATTGCTTGAATCAAATCAACGTAACCTGGTGTGTGAGGCACAAGACCTGGACCCTGACCCTATTAAGGTCTGATTAGCCATCTTTCTTTTTTTTTTTAACCATCCAGGTGAGTTTATGTTGGGAGAAAGACATACAGTGTCTGTTATCAACAGTTAATCATGGTGGCTGATATGTAGACAGCCATGGGAGTCATTAGTTCAAACAGTTGCTGGGTATTGTCATGTAGAAGGACTAGGGAGCGATTGTATGGGACCAGGTGCACCCACAAGTGTAAAAATAATTTTCTCATTTTGTTCCCTGATCACACACCCTGCTAAATACCATAAACAAGCAAGTGATTCAGTGAATAACAGCTTGATGTGAAATGAAATGTGCCGGGAAGAACTGAAGGATTTTACCTTTCCACCTATTTTTTTTCTGAGGGGGCAAAATGGCGGCTCTGCTCCTTTTTTGGTACTTGATATTCACACAATGTTTGCAGTGTGTGTTTGTCATTTTGTCCCCCTCATACGTATGGAGAATGCATCACCTCGTTTGGTCTTTTAATCTCTGGTCAGTCAGGGATCCCTGTGTGATCAAAGGGAAGTTTTACCGTCTGGATCCGTGCGTCTGTATAATCTATTTAAGTTTACGCTACTTGAGCAAGGACAGGGGGTGTGTGTGTGTGTGTGTGTGTGACCGACTACATGATTTAATGAGTGTAAATGATCTGTGTCTGTGTATTATCCTCATTAAGCATGGTTTGGTGGTTAGCCTGCATAATTATAGCAAGGATTTATTTGTCTCTCTCTCCTGGAGGACTTTTAGCAGGTCCAGTTTCAGGCACGACACCTGGGAACATATCTTCCTCTAAAAACCGCATCACACATCTTTGGAGTGTAGCCTTAGACATCTCAGTGTCAGGATTTTCAGTTACTTTTCCATTACTGCCATGAAGAATATCACAGGATAAGTTGCGCTATCTGTACCACAGAGCACAGTGTTACATCAAGGATCTCCACACATCAGCAGAGATGTGACATTTTTAAATGGTGATGAGTGAGTGAGAAACTAGTCTCTGGTATTTCAGGAGAAAAAGAAAATATTAGGATAGGATCTGAACATCTAACTTTACTGGTGGCCCTTGTAGGATTTATGAGAGCTTGACAGGCTCATGTAAATGAAAGTCTTTTGTGTCTATGGCAATACCACAGTAAAAAGTACTCCACTCGTCCCTTGAACACCCATGTAGATACCAAGCCTATAAATGTTGCTGACTGTGATGATTCACTGCGACTTTGTCTAACCTGAACAAACTCCTGTTTCAGCAACAGACTGTCAGTGAGCTTTTGAAGTCTCTGAAGTTGGTTGTACAAAAGGGTCTGCTGCTACGTTTTCCTCAGCTTTCAGCATTTTGTTCAAACAAAAGCGCGTACATTTTGATCTGTCTGCTTACCTTCATACTGTGTATAAACTCTAGACTGTCGGCCTCTGTGTGCTTTCTGCAAAGTGTACTTTTGTCCTTCCTTGTATCCCCACAGTGAACAGATCATGTAACACAAGTAGTCGTTGCAGGTTTTAGGGAAAGCCCTGGTTACTTTACATCTGTCTACATCACAGTATCTCTGTGAAATGCCAGTCGAGCTTGGTAGTAAGTAATATTTTTATGTCCCGTAGCATTTAATTTTTAATCAGCATAATGTCATTTCAATAGTGTGATAAGGTCAGTGATCAAACCAATTACTTAAAGGTGCCCTGCAGAGCTTTCTTTTAAACAAAGTTATGTTTTACATTCAGTGTTTCTCACCAGAACCACCAGAGTACATCCTCTTCAGATTTTTTTTATATTTAAAGCAGCTATAATCGAGGATTACTACACAAGAACAAACTCTTGGTTTGCTCAAAGTAAATACACAGCGTCGTAGAACTACACCAGGGTCCAGCAACATTTTTGCCAAATTTTGCAGCTCCAGTGCACGAGGCAGTGCTTTTGACAAGTCTGACAACAACTCCAGCTTTTAGCAATAAATTATCATAATTTGAGGCCAGGCAGGTGTACTATGTTTAACGTCAAAAATGTAATTCTGCTTTGTGTCAGAGATTTGGGCCAGTCGTGGGTTATTGTAACTGTTTTGTGGTTTATTACTAATGTATTTATATGCAACATGGTTAATGTTTCAGCCGATGACCGTGACATTATAAGTATTAGGATTTGCAGATTGCACAGTTTTGAGAAGCATTCCAGCAGTATTTGACCATTATGACCTTAAACCCATTTACACACACAATGTCTGATATGCAAACACACACTCCTCTATGAAGCTATGTCGAAATATGATGAATGGAGCTAATTGTCGCTGCCATAACTTTGTGGGCCCGGAGCAGAGCTGCAGGGGGAGAAAATCCAATGCTAAAGCGCTGGTGCATTCAGAGAGAGGATGAGTGTGGGAGGGTGGAGAGGCTCTGTCCTCTTCCAGAGCCTCTCCTAACTCAGAGAGAGAGAGAGAAGCATGTAGGGAGGATTATTTTGGATGTTGGTGAATATGCACTGTATCCGCTGTGTGGGAGAAAAAGTGTAGACAGCCATCAAATATTTTTCAGCTAAATTTTGTGTGAAAAATCAGTGATTTATTATAGTGTGTTTTCAGCATGTTTTGCTTTTTTGTTTTTTTACAGTTGATATGCTTATCTTGGTCTAGCTTATTTGTGTATACTGTGATAAAACAGAAAACCAGACAACAGACAAAACACAAAGAAGACACGTAAATTACAGGTTTGCTCTGAGAAGTTGTTGGATTAAAAAAAAAGAGTCTGCAAAACATTTCACCTCAACAAATGCATCCAGTTAAAAAAGAAACAACATGATGGTAGACGGTTTATATTGCCTCAATATGCCGAAGTCATTTTGCACAACCATTTATTTGTCCCATCCAAGACTGATGGAGGGCTCTCTGCTCATGAACAGAGGGACCTGTGAGTACGTTTGTGTTTAATTGAGGCTGACTTACAAAAGCTATTGCTTGCATGTCTGACAACTTTTCCTAAACTCTCTAAGAAAAAGCTTAATTTCACCATAATGCTTGATGATATACCAACCCTGTAATTATGCTCCGCTTCGTAATGCGCTGTATTAATGAAAAGCATCGAAGCTCAAATTGAAAATGAAATTATAAAAAGATTCATACAATCCAGGATGCACGAGGGAGAATAAGAACAAATTAAAACTTTTCAAATGACGTAGATGAAATCACAGACGTGAGATTGAAAATGCAGTGTGTGAAAGTCAAGGAGAGACACACAAACATACACTCATCATAACGTTTTCTCCAATTCCCACTGCTGTTCTTCTATATTTGTTTTTATCTTTCCTCTTCATTGCTGTCATTGTTTTCTCCTTTAAAGTGTCTCACCAGTTTAGGTTTCTCTCCTTTTGTTGTCGGAGTGCTTTTCACTTTTCCTCTCCTCATCAAGTCTTTCTGTATTCTGTGCTCGCAATCTCTGTTCATCTCGTCCTTCAAACCTCTTTCACCATTCCATTTGCCCGTAAATCTCACGTATAATGAGACTTTTGGATTGAGTCCATTGTCTCCAGTGCTCAAAAGAAAACGGACTGGTTCTGGATATTTTACACAAACTGCAAATGACTGGTTTGCTTAACTCTTTTTCTTTCACAAATAACAATTAAGGCTGACCTTTACAGGTACTGGAACATTATTTAATAGAAAACAGCTTTTGGAAAGGATGTTTAATACAAACTGGCAGAAAGGCATGCATGAATCCGCACACACACACACACACTCTTAGCAACAGTCGCATCAGTTTATGATTTTCTGTGTCCTGACTTCAACTATTGATCGATAACAGATAGCATAAGATTGAGAAACACCTCCCAGGACAAGTCTAGCAGAACTCAGCTTTATTACACAGCTGTCAGTCTGCATCATGCTCATCTCTCCTGGGCTGCCTCCTTTCTCAGCTGCACAATCCTTCGCTGCCTCTCAAATGCCTGCACTGCCTGGGCGAACGGCTCCATAGAGAGATAGCGGGACATGGACTGAGGCATCTCTGCAGTTTAAAAGGCTCCTTCACTCATATTTTCTCATGTTTGCATGTTGTTAACAGGGTTCGTACAAAGTCTTGAAAGTTTGGAAAAAGTTTAATTTTAACCGTTGTTTTCAAGGTTAAGAATATGCTTGAATTCAAATATACTCCTTGAAAAAGGCTTGACTTTCAACATACTCTGTTGTTTCCTCTACACACAGTCACTCATGTAAAGCAAAAATGTTTTAATATTTGAAATGAAATGTTCCCGTGGTCATATTTCTTTGTTGTCTCCTGGCGTTTGTAGTAACAGTGTAGATGTGATGATAAAGGCTTCAAGAGTCTGTAAATTTTTGGTTTAGGTACCTTGAAAGTGCTTGAAAAGGGCTTGAATTATCTGTACGAGCTGTACGAATCCTGTGTTAAGTACTGACAAAATTACATGTATGTGTTTATTTGCCATATTAAGGCAGTATTCAGATTAATATATCTGTTATTTAAGCGAATTTAACATGTTGTTTTATTTGAATTAAGGTCATAATAAGAGTAAACATAATGGAGAAAAATACTGCTGGGTTACTAATATCTCATGTAGTAGTGTACTTCGACAGTGTCTGTCGACTTCAACAAGCATCAGTGTAAGGAAATGGACAAAAAAAAGTCTGGCATCTAAATAAAGAGACATGGTCAATGCTGGTGGAAAAACAAACTTGCTCTTGTGGGCAGTTGTGAAACATATTGTTGGATTTGTTACAGTAAAGTTCATTGTCCCTGACATTGGCTCAACTGTTAAACAACTTCTGAGCTTGTTATTGGGGATGTTTGGTTACTGTGTAGACTATGTAAATGCCTTAATAGGGCCATTGTCATTATCTTGGTATTCACATTCATTTATGGCACAGGGATACCTAAAGAACAGCTGGTAATGACTGAGTCAGTGTCTTGCTCAAGGTCACTTCCATAGAGTGAGTGAGTGAGTGACAGACAGGGCTT
Organism: Macquaria australasica; assembly: GCA_005408345.1. Classification (NCBI taxonomy): domain Eukaryota; kingdom Metazoa; phylum Chordata; class Actinopteri; order Centrarchiformes; family Percichthyidae; genus Macquaria; species Macquaria australasica. The sequence goes on from SEMN01001298.1 coordinate 14,142, forward strand.
AAAACAAGTTGTACAAATGAAGGACAAACTCTTAAGCATGTCAACCCACTGCTGCTGTGTTAGTAAAGCTTACAGCTTCCACTCAGGGTGAGTCTGATTCACACTGCCAGAATCTGAGTCCTGTTAGAGCAACCATTTTCACAGCAGTGCTATTGATTGGGGAAAACCAAGCCAGTGCTCAATTTGTAATATTTCTGCAAGGTTAACGTGTCTTTACACTGACAAATAGCATGCTATGTACAGTAAATTGTAAATTCACCACCTGAAGTCTTAACTCCGGTATGTCTGAGTCTTGCTAATTGTGATGCAGGACTTTAGTCAGGCCAAGAGAGAGAACTCAAATTAATCAGCCTTGGGGCCCGGAGTGAAAATGAACTCTTTCATAATTTAATTTGAAAGGGAGTTGAGACATCAAGGTGAAAGATTAAATTAAACATTTGCTGAGAATTCTTTCTACCAAACCATTTTGCAATGTAAAAGGATTTGCAGTCATGAATTTTGAAATGATACACTTAAACCTTTCTCTGTTTCTTGTAGCTTTGCTTTTGCTGTATGACGTCACCAACAAAACATCCTTTGACAACATACAGGTAGGTTACCTTTTGTTGCTCTGTTTGTTCTAGCTCTTATTAAAATAATTGTATATTTCTACTTAGAAACCTCTGAATGTTTTGTGTTAGATCCAGCAACCTTCTTTTCTTCCTTTACATGAACAGACCATTGTTATTCTTACATAAACATGTGCCCCAAATGTCACGCCTGTCATGCTAATTTGAAATTATTCATTTTAATTAACGTTATCTTGGCACATCAGATACATTTCATAGATCTAAAAGGCTGCGTAACGTCTCATACATCATTGAATGAATGAATGCATGAATGATACGGCTCTGTAATGCCAAAACGCTGAGCTTCATTGTCTGTGTCATTTTTGGTAACATCATTAACCCACGTTTTTATCAAAGTCGGTCCATGTGACGGTTGGGTAAGCAGAGAGTGATCTGGAGTTCTTGTCTCACTGTCAAATGGGGACTGAAGAAAACGGGGGAGAGAAAAACACTAGAACAAATAGGAACAGGAGGAATGGGGGAGATTGAATGTGATTTAGTGAGGGGCAGCATGGTCAGCTTTTAGTCAAAACTTGGACCCGAGGGACTATTCAACTGTCCATTCATTTTGCAGACCTCCAGTCTCTATCTTCATCCCTCTTTCTCTCTCCACTGGACTCTAATGCCAACAATGAGAGGACAAATATGTGATGATGTTAGATGTGACTTGGCGTGGCTGCTCTCCTTCTTAGAATAAATAATTGGCAGTCAGAGCCAGAAACATGTGCCATAATGAATTTGTCAGCATTCAGTGTTAACATGAAGACAGTGTTTGAAATCCTAGATGGTGACCGAAAAGAGTCAATGGGTTAAATCTGCCCTCTCTGAAGCTGTACCTCCTCTGCTCTTCTGTTTCCCAGAGCGCCTTACCTCCAAGTTTATCAAACTGAAAAGGAATGGCTTTTATTAAGCAATTTTGTTGAGATAAGTTATTTTTTATTAGTCCCTGCAGGGAAATGTGCCTTCTGCATTTGACCCATCCAACTATTACAGAGCAGTGAGCAGCCACACTTCAGCGCCCAGAGACCGTCTCCAGTTTCGGGGCCAGTGTCTTGGTCTTTTTATTTAAGATGTATGTCTTCATAATATGGGAGGAAACCATCATGGGGAGAACATGCAAACTCACCTCAAACTCTTGTGCTGATCACTGAGCCACTGTGCTGTCTGTCGTGCTTGTTGATGCACAGACTCTATAAATGTTGCGGCTGTATGCGCTCTGACAACAGGAACAGATTAGATGATGGAGGAAACTGATAACAATTACCTGAGCACTCTTGCAAAGGAAACCATTCATTAGTACAGAGGATTTTATTTCCTCTGTGTCCAGATAGATGCACAGCTTCATAAACTGAAAGTGAACATGAAAGATGCTTGTATAGAAACTGTGCCTTGTGAGCATACACTATATATCTATATATATATATATATATATATATATATATATATATATATATATATATATGATATAGAGATATAGAGATAGATATATATATATATATATATATATATAGACATATATATATATATATATATATATATATATATATATATATAGACATATTTATTCCATTTTATTGATTCAGCTAATTGAAAAGAAAATTAAAATTCAATACATAAAGGCAGATAACCAACCTGACACAAGGAATTCTATATATTATATAGTATAGTAACTGTGTGCATATACACAGAAAACTGGTATAATGGCTTTTTGTTGTGTATTTTATTCAGATGAGTTGCTTTGTGGTAAGTTTACCACTGAGATTTATCACTTAAGAACCTTTTCTGTTTTACATTTGATACATTTTTCTAAAGCAAGCTGTGAAAGTAGAGAAACAAACAAAACAAAACAAAATAGATAATACCTTGAAGCAAGGAAATATCAGCAACACAGGGTGGGAGGATTTGAAAGGAGGAGAAGCCAATCAATACAACAAATAATTCATATCTGAATGATCAATAATGAAAATCATGTTTTTGCAGTCCTACTGTATTGAAAGGAAAAAAAGATCTTTCTTTTTGTTGGGAAAAGCTACCACTTGTCCAATTTTATGAATATGCTGTAAAACATTTTTAAAGTAAATAGCAGTTAGGACCACAAAATGGCAGCTTTTCAGAAACATCTACCTCCTCCATTACCCTCCTTCATAGTGCCGCTGCTGTCAGAGGAACTGAAGGTCGTGCCTGCTGGTGTCACAGTGTCATTATACCTGCTGTTTCCCTCTGTGTAGTAAACGTACCCTGCAACAGGAGGGGTGGCAATTTTAACTGCTTTAATTGACACTGGCCATCAGGAAAAAAAATGTCTCTTTCAGAGCAGCAAAAGGGGGCTGTTAAGAGAAGGAGAGGGTGTTTATCACCAGTGTCTGCTGGAGAAATATGACGTGCCCATCTGCCCTGAGAGATCATTAAAGCAGAAAAAGGTGCTTCTTTAGCTACAGATGTGAACAGCAGCTCAAGGTGTGTGTGAGTGCAGAAGGTGGACAGGAAGGACACTGATATGTTGGGCAGGCAGTAACAGAAGGGAGGACAAGTATCTGTCAACCATCGGAAACAAAGTCTCCAGCGCCGGTGAGCTGGTGCTACAGAGGACATGAGCTTTCACTGTTTACTGTATATCTACTGTGTTGCATTAGGAATGCCAGCACTATACGTAAATATGGCCTCTGATTAATCCTATCCAGTGTAGGGCTGCAACTATTAATTGTTTTCATTATCAATTAATCTATAACCATATGATCTATTTAACAAAATGGTCTATTCATTGTTTAGTCTATATATCGTCACAAATGTGGCAAATTTTCATTACAATTTTTCATAGCCCAAGACGACCAACAATCCAAAATCCAAAGACTTTCAATTAATAATTATATATAACAGAGAAAAGCTCTGGAACTATGAATTGTTGGCCTTTTTGCTTGATAAATGACTAAATAGTTAATTATCAAAGTAGCTGGTGAATAATTTTCTGCTGATTGAATAACCGATTAATTGACAAATCATGACGGCACTAATCCAATTGTATCCAATCTTTTCTACTGTTTCATCCCTCCATACTTAATGTGTTGTAGTCCTGAGATGATTGTCTGTATTTTTACACCATTTCCATAGTTTGTTGTTACATGGCAAAGAGTCAGGTGGAAAAGGGGGCAGACTTGACTCGCCTATAGCCACAGGACTGGACTCTGTATCAGCGACATGATGCAACGTCCCCTCAATGTTTTCCAAATTGTTACACAGTCAAAAACAACAAATGAAACAATGCACCCTAGTGGGATTGTCTCTCCACCGTTGCAACCCTGCCATCTCCCAGGTGTGTCAGATTAGAGTCAGACTAGCCCCGCCCCCTGTATGACATCAGTTCTGAGCTCCAATAGGCCTTTTTCCATGGATGTATCATAAGAACTGGACACCGGACCCAAAGATGGCGCCTATTCAGTTCAATAAGAATTGCTCGCCTGGCGCATGCGCCAAAAAAGTTTCTAGCTTCCAGGTTTACTTCTGGGGTATGCAGCCCACTGAACTTTTAAATCGCTTTTCTCAGCCCAAGGAAAGTTTTACAAATATAAAACCTCCATGGATCAAAAACTTTTAATAGAAAGAGTCATAATTGACCTTGTTTGCAGTTGGAGGTTGTTGCGGCAATCAGAAAACCTGATGCCATCTGGTGTCGGTGAGATGATGGTAATGAAATACCCAAACAGAATATCTGTCTTTACCTCGAGTTCCTTACAATTCTTTATTGCTATGGAGCCTATACAGGAGAGACTCTTGTGACATGTTCGTGATGTGTTTGTTTCCCTGTGTGTGTGTGTGTGTGTATGTATGTATGCTGCTTTGTATGTTTTATCTTATCATAGCCCCATATCCTATAGATTGACCAAGAGGGCAACAATGAATACAGTACTCATCTTTATTAGCACATGACCGTATGGATGGTGTTCACCTCTTCACTCATCCTTTATGTCCTGTCATGACATTGTCATGCTACACACAGACACACAAGAAAAGTCTAGTACTTTTCCAGTCTTTACCCTTAAATGGTTATACTTGTGTTTCATAACAATCACTATTAGATTATATTTCAATACATATTCCACTTACAAGTACATGAACATTTTAACACCTCAATTTCCATAGCAAGGTGTCCTGTCAACAGTTTTACAGACATCTCTTTTGTAATGGTAATCTATGGGGAAAATGCTTTTTGGGCCACAGGAGAATTTTTCGCTGCAATACCGGCACCATATCCAGGTGTTATTATACAACCAGGCCTTTTTCACAGAAGACATTTTGACTTGTCACAGTAGGAAAAGCACAGGTGTAAATAATAAAATTAGTGATGGCTGAATTCCATATAGCTGCGTCAGTTTAAGGGTCCTGGTATTGTGCGTGCTGGCTCACTCTCACACTGTCATCACTTACTGGGACACTCGATAATGTTGAGTTATGTAAGTCAAAATATCTCTTCCTATACCTGCCTTAATATAGACAGACTTATCACTACTCTCTCTTCTTACATATAATCTTTATTGTTTACTGTATCTTACTTTTGACACCATCACAGACACCGCAACAGTTTTTAATCTCCCAAAGATAAATTTGTTGTAATTTTTGGAGACACACACTGACAAGTCCTTCCCTGCCCTGCTTAGCCTTCCCTCCTTCCTTTCTCATCTCCACATCCCTCCATCTCTCTCACACTCAGTCAATGTCTATTACAGCAAGGAGATATGCTGGCGGCAAGCTACAGATGCCTGCTGGCACACCGCTGCCTAATGAGCACTAACTCATGTTAATGAACGCTAATGGTGATGAATGCCACTCTGAAGGAGAGGGAGAAATGTTAGGGGCAAATCATTCTCTCCTCTTCCGCCCTCAGAGCCGCTCCTCTCTGCAGTGTATTATCGTCTCCCCAGCTAGGAGACATTTAGGCAAGCAAAGCATTAACGTCATAGGAGTTGTCCGTCATCTGAGGGAGAAAGACTTAACACTTAAGGCATGAGAGACTCAGTCAAAACAATTCATATTATGCTCTGACATGCTACATCTGAAATATTAGCAGCTTTCATTTATAGTATATGGTATAATTGTGTCTTAAGAGATTTGAAGATAAGTGTCATTTCTTTAAATCTACAGATGAGTATGAATTTTCTTCTTGTTTGCACACCTGCATTTCAGACTCCAGCTTACATCCGAAACTGTCAGAGTTACTCAGGTGTTTCATGTAGTCCGTTTTATGGTCAGTGCCATGAATCAATCTTTTGTTTATGTAATGCACAGTGGCAAGTATTTGTTGGAGTAAGTCATTGTAGCAAAAATACACAAGCCATTAAGTAATGTGATGAATGTCTTCTTGTCAGAAGTAGTGCTTCAGGGGGACTACAAGAGTCCATTTAGGCCACTGCTGCAAATCATTTGTCTGAGTTGCTCTTTAAAAGCAGCCTGGCTCCTGTGGTGCCGTCCTTCAAAGCTAGGATCGTTTGCTGTTGATGGGAATCAGAAAGATTGTCAAACCAGAACGATTCACTGCTCTCTGTCTGTCAGTTAACCTGCAGTTCCCGAAACGCACCATTTACAAAGGGCAGCATGCCGCTCTGGTGATTAGAGAGATTGTCCGTCAGTTTTGGGATCTGGGTCTAAGCTGCGATGTTGGCAAGAGACTGTCCTCACCAGAAAAACGTCAGCACTGATCGTTTGTTCAAATGGCAAAACAGACCTATTTGCTTGACAAGGGCCTTTTTTTTTTTTTTAGCTGAGAAGCAAGGTGGAAGCAGCGTGACGTTGTTATACCACCGCAAATCTTTAGGGAAGAGATCATGGCAGATTGGTCGGCAAAGCAAGTGACTTTGACACGGGACACCGTTGTTTGTTAACTGTTTACTATATGACAATCTAACGTTAACCAAGTAGATTTTGTGCCTGAATCTAACCAAACCTTAAACTTTAATTAACTGATGTTTTGGCCCCTTTTGGAGCAGTCCAACAAGCTGTAAACACACAACTGAATATTATCACCTTGTAAAGTTTCTCTATCAGCTCCTGAGGGAAAAATCTGGCTCTTTAGCTGCTAAATGCTCCACTAGTCCAGCTAGTCCACTAACTTTGTCTGTCTGCTGTTTGGTGCTGAGCAGGTAGTGTACAGTAGGTTTAGCAGAGCCTAACTGTTGATAAGAGCTGCATGTTGTGGCTGGAACGATGCTGATGAGCGCAGCAAGACTGAATCAAAAAAGTAAAGTTGTGTATAATCAAAACAATGAGCTGATAGATGCTAAATTGCTCCGTGGAGCTGAAGGGAAATTACAGAGTCAGGTAATGATGATTAGAGCAGCTTTAACCATAGTACTGGCAGATCAGAAAAAGGTCAAATTAATCATTTTTATAATGATTATTGAAGGCACTGTCTTGTCAATAGGGGTGTCTGGTCATATGGGTTGTTTTTTAAAGGCAATGACAGACAACATATTTTGCTGTTGAGTTTGTAGGACTTGCTGATCTGCTGATGTGTCCTTGAGCAAGACAGCAGCTCCAGCCCTGCTGTTCTGTAGCTGGACCTGCCCTTTCGATTGCACACAAACAGAAAAAGTCCCTGCAGCGTTGTCATAACATTAGAATTGATCAGCGCTCAGGCACTAATCCAAGTGAAGCAGTCTCATAAGACACAAAGTCTCTGTTTCATATTGACTGTGCAGATCAATAGCTCTAAACTGGATTAGAAGTCATTTTCTATAAATATAATAAAATGTTTCTTATTGAACAGTCTGGCTTTGATGCTGATTGTCAAATAATGTCTTGGTATAGTAGCTGCACTTGCGTGTGTGTGTGTGTGTGTGTGTGTGTGTGTGTGTGTGTGTGTGTGTGTGTGTGTGTGTGTGTGTGTGTGTGTGTGTGTGTGTGTGTGTGTGTGTGTGTGTGTGTGTGTGTGTGTGTGTGTGTGTGTGTGTGTGTGTGTGTGTGTGTGTGTGTGTGTGTGTGTGTGTGTGTGTGTGTGTGTGTGTGTATGCCCAAATGCTTGATCATGCTTGTTGTAGAAACCCAACAGAAGCAACGAGAGAGATGAAACCTTCATCCGTGTGCCTTCATTCATCTCTCTCTGTCTGTCCCCAGGGCATGGTCTGGCTTCAAATGAAATGGCCGCCTGCCTACCACATAGCTGTTAGTTAAATGTCATGGCACCACCGCACCAGATGGTGATGACAGAAACTGTCAGTAAATAATGCAGTGATATGAATTCAAATACCATTCATTTATAATCAGTGGGCACTCTGGCATTTTAGAAGTGAATCGCTTCAGGCAAGTGTTGTATGAAGAAACACATCATGGATTATTCTGCACCATCGGGTGCTATACAAGTTACCGAGGGCATGACATGCAGTCATCCTCATTCATTACCTTGTCACTCGCACATCACCTGTAATTTGGTCTCGGAACATTATTAGTATGTCAGCTCTGTTGCTTCAGTAGATCGTTACCTGTCCTTGACTGTAGTCGTATATGACGCAGCCAGTGGAGTGCAGCTCTGCAGAGGCAAAGTGTCGGAGGAAAAATGATCCGCCGCTGTTCAGCTGCTTTCTGTGGACATTTCCATTTACTTTGATGTCAGCTGCAAAGTGACAAAACAGATGGGGCACTTATGTGCGCACAAACACACACTCAAACACAGCAAGATGAATGAAGATGTCCCATAAGCTGCCTGCTTTTTGGTGTTGTTGTTGTTTAAATTTCCCAGAAGGAATAAAAATAACTGAAATGTTTTAGTGGATAGATTCACGTCAGAGGTGTTTGACTGCCTCTATGGAAATAACTTCAGAATGGGGGGGAGTTGAATCTGTTTTTTGCTATTGTTGCACATTTATTATTTCAGTTTTATAGCTTGAAAAATGCTCCTCTTTGTTGTGGAGAGTTTGGAAGAAAAAAAAAGGATGGCCATCTCTTCTCCATCATCCCGCTGCTCTTGGTTACATAACACCTCTTTTCCTCCTGCTTACCAGAAAAGTGCCTTTTATGTTCCTCTGAGTTTGTTGCAAATCTGCAGAAGGAAGCTCTTTACCTGTGAGGGGGCTGACAAAGGTCAAAGCCATTCAGACGCTCTCAGAACGAAAATATGATTTGCTGACTGTCTCCAGCAAAAAGCACCATGAACTATTTAGAAAAATCAAAGACAGCTTTGTCATAAAATGAAGTGCTCATCCGCCCCTTCAGGTTTTTAAACCACAAGTCTTACATTTTATTACGTCAAAAGGTATCCGAGAAGGACAGGCATCCATTAGCTCTACTGTTTGCTCTCCCATTACCCTAACATATTTTAATGAACTGATGGTGTTAGAGGTGTATGAAAAGAAGAAATATTCAAGTCTAGACAGTTTGGAATCTATTTATGAGGCTAGTTTGAAGTAAAATGTTGTTTTTGGGATAGCGTGGGTGCAGAGTTTTGGATCTATAGTCCATAAAAAGAAATGCAGTATGCTGCATTAAAAAAAGCTGCTCTGAAACAAAAAACATATTTTTTGGGGGGGTCTGTCTCACAGCCAAGAAAAGAGAACAGTTTCCCATAACCTCAGAACCTCAGGGTTTGTTTGTTTGTTTTTTATACCCTGAGTCACTTTTATGTTGTCATTTTTCTCAAAAACCTTTCTAACATGATACAGCTTTATCAGATAATCCGGGAGCCAGGGGTTCACTGCATGTCTTCAGAAAGGTTTGCACAAAATGAGTCATCCAATCAACATCTACATTGTTTAACTGTTTCTGTATCATTTCTCCTGTTAGTCACAGCAACTATTGACACTACACTTTCAGGGAAAATATGTGATCCCTCTAAAACCCAGCTCTGTAAACCTTCTTGTTGCCTTCTGTTTGCAGATATTACTGCTCCCTTTCTCTTTCCAGCTGTACTTTTATGCACTGAGATGTGTTTTTTTGTGTTCTATTTGTCACAAGTTAAACAATTGGTCAAAGACAAATATTGTTCATCTTTCACAGAAACACTCACACATCCAGCACATATACAAAAACTCTGTTTTTCTGTCACTCTCTATCTCTCTTGTTGTTTTGGAGTGTTTTATCTCTAACTGGCATCAGCAAATGCAGAGGCGTCATTATTTTTGTTGTGGTTACTCTGGCTTTTTGTGACAGTCCTGCAATCCTTTTATTGTCCAGACAGAAGGGCCGTATAGCTTTTGTTTGAAACAGAAAGAGTGTGAAAATTGATTTCAATTATATGCATGAGCACAATAGTAAGAGGCCTCTAAAAAAGTGTAGGTGGCTTCCACATGAACGCACGATGAAGTGAAATTTGAACATGAACACTAACTATATTCAAAACAAATCGTCATTTCAGTGAATAACAGCAACCCAAAACTATTACCACAGCAAGTTCGGTTGATTATCCAGAGCAATTATGACATTGTTTGTGGAACAGCATGTTGCTCGTGAGCTTTCCTAATGTCATTTTTTTCAAAGAAAATTGGGTAAATCTACTGTGCATTTTATTTTGGAGTAAACATCATCACAAATTAAAGTCTATTTGTCAAACAAAAATGCAACAAATATAGTAATGATGATGCCATCAGTGGTTATCTCAGTTAGGACTTTGAGATGCCAATATTTTAAGAAAAATGTTTTTTGACTGAACCTCATTATGTAAAAATAAAAAAAAACTTGGTCAGAGAATATACAGTATATTGAAATTAATGGCTGCATATCTACAAGTGAGTTGGTACCTGTTGAGGGTTTCCTTGACAGAGCCAGAACAATTAAGTACATCACTGCAAGAGTGCTGTAATAGTTTGGTGCCTACTGCCGACAATATGTTGTTGTACCAGAAACTATTTGGTGTCTGTGGTGTTAATAAGCCTGCAGCATGTCAAGACATTAGCACCAGGTCTGAGATGTTGTTGGGTTCGTAACAGCAGAAGAAGAAACACTGGAACAAAGTAGAGGTATCTCAGCAGAGGTCACCTACCTCCCACACAGTGTGCCTGTATCAAAGGCAGTAAACTCTAAATAAGGCTTTAGGTGTTTTCTGAGCTTTTCCACGTTTGTTTTCTTCTCCTTTCTTTTATCATGGCCTATCAACTTAAATTTGAAATTTAAAATAACATTTGTCTAGAGACGGTGAATGCACTTGATATGAACAGAGAGGAGGATTTTTTATTTATTTTTTCTCCCAAGAATAGACATTTTAAAGAGAGGAATTGTGTTTACAAGGGCTGACATGAGGACTGACAAAATATCAGTTTGATTGACAGGATGGCACAGAACCCTCCACCCACCCACCCACCCTATGTCTCTGGAAACAATTGGCACAGATGTCACAGAGATCATGATAATGAGGACTGTGTGTGTGCACACAGTCTCAAAAACTGGCACACAACTAACAGGGGAACTTGTGCAGCTACATTCCTGCCACGTGGATCAATTCATCATAATGTGGCAAAGTGACACATTTGCAGGTTAATGACTTCTGTTCTTTGTCTGCGCAGCTTTGAGACCTTTCAGCCGGCTCACACTGAATCTCCATTTTGCTGGCACTTGACATTTTGCCCACTCCATTCTGTCCCTTATTATTTTATTTATTTCCTCTTTTATATTCATAATTTGGAGAAATAGAAATCCATTTACAATGTTGACATCTTTGCTTGCGCTTGCAGGGTGTGTGAACTGATTGCATTTACCTCTTGACTTGACCACTTAACCCCTAATGAAACGCATAATTGGTCTCTCTCCTCTGCTTTTCTCACTGCCGTGCGTGTCGTTTTGACACGAGATCTACGAAGATGTAACAAATTAGGTTAAGAATTGCTGAATCAAAACCACCTCATACTAAATTTACATATTAAATCCAGTAAGTACAGTACAGTAGACAATCAAAGTTTAATTTTCTTATCACCGAGACACAGTGAAAAAGTAGGCTTAGTAGTAACGCAAAGAAAAAAGCAGGGTGGCTGTTCAGTGCAGAAAATCTGTTTAATTTATGCACAAATGCAGGCACTAAGAGGAAAGACCAATTATTAAGATTTTCTAAAATGTTAAGTATATTCTTACCAGTCTGAATAAGAATAAATGCATGGAACGATGCTTACATCAGCGTATTACTAAGAAATATTTTACATTTATCTTAAACAAATGAGAAACTGGAGAGAGAAACATATTTTTACCATAAAAAATATTCTTTATAAGTGATTCTTACCTTAATGCATTTCAAAAAGCCTGTAATATACATATGAATATTATATTATTTGAGTTTTGCAAAATGACAGAAGAAATGTATGTTTATGAAAATAAGCTGGAAAGTATATATAATTAGGCATGAGCTAGGATATACCTTCAGATCCTGCAAACAAGGAGTAACGTTTCATAAAAAGGGTTTTCTCTACAAAGTGCATACTTCTTGGGGAGTTATGCCATCAAACTCAGCATTTCACTATTCTATGATAATGCTTGTTACAGTATAGTCTAGGACTGTAAAAACTTTTTTATCATGTATGTACATGGAGATATGTAGCCTATAGCTGGTTAATTAACACTTTGTTAACTTGAAAAAGAAGAGTCATATGTTCGTATGCTTACTTGGAGTTTCAGAGCAAAGCCAAGGCATAGTTGCAATATTTTCTTATGGCTTTTTTCTTCAAAGAAAAGACCTTCATCTGCAAACGCTGCGAGTTGACCTTGTTTCATCCTCAGCTCACCGGTAATTTTTCTTCCTTTGCCAGCGTGTTCTTGTGTTTCTTTCTTTGTGCTGTTAGCTCAGAGGGCCAAGCTGAATCATATTAATATCTGTAATAAAGGGACTTAAATAGAAGAAGAACAAGGAGAAGTTTTCCTTGAAGCACAGCGTTTGATTCACTTGAATCTCTTTTGTCAGAATGTTCCTTTTTACTAATCACAATGACTAAATGGAAAATATTTGCCTTTAGTTATAAGTCTAAGTTTAATCTAAAGAGAAAAATACACATACACATCTATACACATCTCACTCTCACTCGTGCTCACACTCACTTTATGACTGCAGCTTTTCAAAGCACATCAGTCACCCAGACATGTCTCACACCCATGTTTGCTGGCAGATAGACGCGTCAGCTGCTCTTTTATAAACATAAAAGCCTTTCTCTTCCCTGTCAGGCCACAGAAATCAGCTTACAAGGCTGTTGTTGTTTTTATGATGTGAAGTTTTATAACACACAAGGGACTTTGTTATAGTCTGTGCTTAAAAATCGACATGCATAAAGTACTGGCACAAACTTCCAAAAAGGCAGATTTTAAAATGCCAACATTTTAAACCCTGGTTTTGAATAAATCCAATATGGCTTATTGATTTGTTTCTGCATGCCTGGTTGTGTTACCTGCATGAATGTGCGAATACACATGGCCCCGAGTGTGATGGGATTTCTCTGTGTCTTCCCCGTGTGTCAGACAGTGACACAGTGTCACTCCGTTTAGCTCAGCTGCCTCGCGGAGCTTAAACCTCCTCTCTGGGGAGAAGTCCTACTTTCTCCCTGCGCTCCTCTGGGTTGGCTCAGTCTGACTCTGCCTGTTGTTGGGAGCAGACTTCTCCACTCTGTCTGTGTATATACTCTGATCAAAGCTTGGTAAGAATAGCATTGTCACCCATAGCAAATCTGCTTAGACAAAAGTGCAACAGAGGGAAAGTTGGGTCACGTGGAAACACACTCCGAGGCCCCTTGAGGAATTTAAGTTACATGCAATATTGTACTCAGCAAAGTATGATGTGAGTTTTAACAGGATGCAAAGAGATTCTGTATACAGTATAAAGAAAGCATAATTTTTTTGTCAGTGACTAGAACACATCATTCAGATTTTCTGGAAATGTTAGAGATATTTTCTTCATTGTTTTGAGGGAAATATGGTAACAATCACTGGATTTCATCTTTATAAGTAAGCGATAACACAGAACAAGGTGTCCTGATACAAAAAACACAATACTTAAGTCAGGCTGGGTATAATTTGATTTATTTATTTTGTCAAAACTAGTTCAGATTCGAAACCTGAGTTCAGGTACTGATACCTTACTTTGAGAAATAGAAACATAAAAACTATTCTTTTAACATAAGAAGCCAAAGTTCCTATATGTTGAATGTTAAATGCAACATTTTGATTTAAATCGGGAACTCTGTGATCAAAGAGTAAGTAAACAAGACATGATGCTGGGTTTTGGTGCTTGACAGTTTCAGATAGTTGTGCTATGGACACATTAAGGTTTGTTACAGAAACGAGACTAAATGTAATTCGTTACTTCCTACCTCTTCCTGTTAGACAATTTTAAACACCGTCTTTGGGAAAAAAATAAAAACTGTATTCCCACACCATCAGCTGACCTGACTAGTCTAGAATCTTGGAGTAGGACACAGACTTGCCTTTTCATCTCAGTGACAACAAAAGGCAAACAGAGACAAGGCAACATCAGAAGTGCCCTCACATACCTCCGCCAGTGACAACTTGTCTCACCAATGTCACGATACAGCCGCCAGCAGCTGTCTGCCTGGCTTTTATCTTCCTTCCTCTCTGATACAGATCCTTTGGTCTTTGTCTTGTCTTTCACCGTCACTGTCTGTCTCTCCATCTTGCTGCCTTTTGGCACCCTCTCTGTCTCTCTGCCACATCTCTGTCTCTCCCTCTGTCGCATCAGTCTCTCTGCCACGGTTATCGTCTCTTACTTCTGGAGTTGAGCAGCCAGCGTGAGTTTCAGCAGTGCATTTGGCATTTGAGCTTCGTGAAATGTAATATAGTAGTGCAAATAGCAACTAATTACTTCTGGTTTTGTTAATATTGACTGAAAGGTTTACTTGGAAATAATACAAACTTTCAAACTGACATTTTAATTCATCACAACTCCTAGACTACTGATTGGATTCGAGCAGCTGAATTCCTCTGGGTTTGTTAAAGGTTTTTTGGCCCTTACAAACAAAACAAACTTCCAGCTACATTTGATTTGCCACACTATTTGGGGACTTGCCGTTGCCGAGGCAAAGAGCAGAGAAATGTATTACCGATCCTGCCACCGTCCACATTGTCATTGACATTTGGATCCCTGAGCATTTGGCCAGAGATCCTGGTATTAGTCTTGAATAAAAGATGAACCCAGCCCAGTTCCTTCAGCCATGGCCACTGAGGATATATGACTTTTTGGATTTGGAGCCTAGTATTTAGCTGCTTGAGGTCCTGTTGTTCTAAATAGACAGACAAATCGATTTATTTAATTGCATCTATACTATTTATTTTTCTAAGTATTTACTAGAAGTGGTAGTATGCCTTGATACTGGTATGAACATCTGTAGCAACTGGTCTCCCAAGCAGAAAACTGTTGCTACTGTTTTTTTTTTTTTTTTTTTGCAATAATCACGCTAATAATGAGTTGCACATATTGATAGTTACAGATTGAATCTAGTGTTGCAGTTTCTCACTGTGACCACTGGAGGGCAGTGAATACTCATGATTCTAAATACACTCATGTGAACTGTCATGCCACCTAGCCTTATGGCAGACACAATACCAAATCTTCAAAATAAAACAGCTGTGTTTTTAATATTCTGTTCACTGCCAAGTACGTAAATGAAGGTGGACATAACATTCACAAAGATATTTTTTATTGCTGGGCTGCTTATTAAAATGCAATGCTTTGGTATCAAAGAAAGTATAATGAGACATCAAGCTCTGGACTGCAGCAATAGACAGAAATATTCCAACATTTTAGGCTGGACCTGCGTTCAGTTGTGTGATTGGTCCAGGATGTGTTAGGCCTAGCTTAGCTCAAACACTAGGGGCAGGGGGGAACTGCAAGCCTGCATTAAAAAACCACATCTACCAACAGCTCCACAATGGTCTTGTTTACATGTTGCATTTTGTTAGCAAGCAAGCTAGCCATCATATTCAAGAACCACCTGGGTTTTGTTCAGATGTTGTTGAAATGTATAAGTCTATTAAATTTCAGTGTCTACGGTCTACAGATGCCAAACAAACTTTAACCCACATTGCTTTGTGTGAATCGAGTACAAGAGTAAATGTGAGGTGAGTGACCAAGATGAGAGACATAAAGGTAGGTTCAGATATTAGAGACTCTAGGGTTTATATTACTGTAAAATACAGCACCCCAGAGCCTCATGTTTCAAGCCTTGTTTGCAGTACAGGCCTACGGATGAGATACTGACAACAAGGTGTCACTGTTGGTTCAGCTTTTCACAGAGATATAATGGACCTCAATAGTCGGCTGTTCAGTATTATATCTTTTTTTTATGTGAGCCTGTTTCTCATCAATTATCAGTTCCTCAAAACTGGAGTCTGATCTCTTTCTGATCTTTTTTTCTGTGTTTTTACTCAGGATGCCTGTTTTTCTCCCTGTGCCTTTCCCAGCCAAGTCTTTCTCATAAACTGGGATGTTTTATTTTGTTTTGTTTTTGGGTTTGTCCGCAGTATTGTTCAAAGCTCCTCTCTCTGTACTTTTTCATAAAAGTAAACTTGCAAAAAAAAAAAAACATCCCGTTATCAAGTCTTGTGCATGAATAAATGGTCAGAATCTTCCCTCAGGAAGTATAAATGCACTCACTTGTTCGTCTCTCATTCAGTGATAATGTCCCAATCGATCACATTTACTGCACTGATCCATTTTTGCTGTCTGTCGAGTCATTGCACATGTCATTCCTCTCCTGCGATGAAAAGATAATAGGAGACTTAAATTCTCCATAATGGAGGTGACAAGTGGCATCATCTGGAATCAATGATGGTATCTGTGAAATGACCAATGGGGGAGATGTGCTATAAACAGCTGAATGATCTAATTACAAGCTATGGTTCATCAAAGGTAATCGCAGCATATGGAGAGAATCACTCAGAGGCAAGCTGTCAGATTTTATCCTGCAGAGGTTTGCTTCAACTTGTTGTGGGAGAATGAACGTTTGCAAAGTTGGATTAGACGAACAATAATCTTCTATTACAAAAGCCAAATGTACACGCCAATATGTCACTTCATTCGATTGATAGAGGTTACCTCATACAAACAGACTATTTTTAAAGGATGCATATAATTCAAAGATGTGCTGTTTTCAAAGAGAAGCAACAGTGGCAAGCAGTGGACCTAGCTAAGTGACATGTGAATGATGGGAAGCCTTGAACGTTGAATTATGCATGAAGCAGGAAATTATCCACATGCAAAATGTTGCTCGGTAACATTTCGCGGAGCACTGGTGATGCAAATTCAAACAACCCAACCAACCCAATGTTTTTTCAGCTATCTCAGACTCTGTCTTCAAATGTTCCTCTAAATCGGTCCTCCACTCCGAACAGGTGGAGCTCACTGCCTTATTGAAGAGCCTCCGAGCCACCGTCTGGTTTCTCAAATCATCTGACCTCATTTAATTCAAAGCACATAAAATCGCAAATGTGATTCAGCATTGACTTCAAGGCAACACAATAAGCTAAAGGTTAAAGGACAATAGGCACACGTAGAGGTGAACAAACGGTGTGCGCAGAATAGTTGAAAATAGCTCCTATACAAAACTGTAGCTAATCATAACCATTCATTACTCAGTCTACCTGCACACACACAAAAAAACAGTTATAGTTTAGCTATATGTAGTACAAAATGATAAAATCAGATGCAAATGTAATTGTAGCATTTTTTCATTTTTGGGGGAGGGTTACATGAAGGGAATACTTACGATAGCTGAGCTACATTTGGCTTTTGGCTCTGGTCATGTTCTTCCCGAAAATAAATCTGAATACAAAGCCATTGTGGAATAAAATGTAGTTTTTCCCCTTATGAGCAATAAGCCTTTAACATCCTTTGTGAAAGTGAGTGACTTATTGCATGAGTTTGCAGTATGATGGGGTGCTAGCTGAGTGAAACGCAGATCTTTTATTTATAAGCACCTGCGTGTTTGAGCATGGTCATGCACTGCTAATCCTGTGAGTCTGTAGAGGGCCATGCATCATTCTGTTGGATGTGGAGTTGACTGGGCGAAGGCTCGGAGCTCCAGAGTTTGGATGTGGGATGGTTTGACTATAGCTGAAGACTGAGAGAGGCTGGGAGAAGGTTTTAAAGATGGTGTGGATTAGTTCAAGATCACTTTGTGAGTAATGCTGCGGACAGCAAAAGGGACAATGGAAGTTAAGGTTCCTGGAAATAAGTTCATATTCTTACATTTTTTGTCATTTTTTTCAAATGCGTTGCTGATTCATTGTTGTTGATCAACTAAATGACTAGTTCAGCCCTGCATTTTAATTCAGTTTGAACAAGACTAAGAGTCTACAGCCTTGCTAGCGGTGCTGTGAGGCTGTATTTAGGCACAGCAGGTCTTTGAGCTAAATGCCAACATGCTAACATGCTAATGTTTAGCAGCTAACATGTTTACCATGTTAACCATATTAGTTTAGCATGTTAGCATGCAACATACCTGCTGTACAGTACAGCTGAGGCTGATGGAAATGGTATAAGAGGTAAAATCACCACAATCAGTAGGATTCATCCTCTGCGGACCATGAATGTCTGTACAAAGTTTCATAGAAGTCCATGAGATATTTCAGTCAGGACCAAAGTCATACCGCTAGTTTGGCTTAAAATGTCCATCTTATTTCAGTATTTATCAAGATAATTTGATCATTTTGACCCCTAAGAAATTTCCATATCAACACATACCTACTGTTTATAACAAAGATTCCAACTGAAACATGTATATAGTCTTACTTAAGCACATGTAATACACTCTGATATTCACAGGCAGCAGTGTCGGCACGTTGCCTATCTCATCTCCTGTTTTTTAACATGACCTTTGGCTGGAGGTGACCCCGGTGAAATCCCTTCACAAGCACAGAGTCATCACCAGAATTAATTACAGAGGAGCTGTCAGAGGGGAAACGGCTCCAGAGAAGGACTACTAAAGAAAAATCGGATTGATCGCCAGCCAGTCAGAAATCCAATGTGGAGTAATACACTGCGGGTACAATTAAGCTTTGTGCTGAGATGAGGGATATTATTTCAATAGGAGAGGTTTGCAGGTGTCTGTCTGAGCTGATTAAATGCTCACTAACAGTGAATGGATGGTTCAGGTGCTGTCGGAGCTCATACAGTCAGAAGTGCTGTTTGTTCCCCCGTAAAGCTTTATCTTTCCCCTGTGTAAATACTGTAGTTAAAGCAGGATGGAGCAGACAGGTGATTAAACTGATGGTGAGGAGTAACACACTCTTGCTCTCTCTCTCTGTATTTCTCTTTCTCATATATTCTATATTTCTTTTTTTTATCCCTTTTATCTCTTTGTCCTTGCCTGAGTTTTGTCTCTGTCTAGTCTGCGAACATTTTTTTTTTCTTCCTTCACCCATTCTTCTAAATTTTAAATGCTGTAGTCGCTCTCACTTTCCTTCTCCCCCCTTTATTCAAGTTATTAGATTTAATGCTCAGGTTTGTCCTTGTCAAGTCCCAGACAAGGTTCCCTTTTTATGTGTACTACATGTTTCCTCTTTCTCGTCTCTCATCTCAGGTTGTTCCTTTATAAGGGTTTCACACTCATAATGTCCTTCTGCTTGTCTAACAGCTGCTCTGTCTCCCCTCTCTCTCTCTCTCGTCTCTTTGTCCTGCACCGTCACCAGGCATGGCTGACTGAGATCCATGAGTACGCCCAACAGGACGTGGTGCTCATGCTGCTTGGAAACAAGGCAAGGCATTATGGGAAATATTTGTGACTGTAGGTAGAGATACAGTGGAAGAAAAAAGAAGTACTTGAGATACATGCACAATAGGGCTGTGTATCAAACTTCAATACTAAACAATATTTTTGGTACCTAAATATATCATTTTATACTCATTTATTTAGGCAGAGTTCTGGTATGGCAGCTTTAAATAAGGACAAAATGAAACTGATGAATTTATGGAATAAGTCTGGCAATGTCTTTTATTTTGTTAACAGATCCCATGAAATTATCAAAACCACCAATGAATTGATCCTACTAAAAGTAGCCTATTGTCTGTGCCTGATATAGTTTATCCCTCTGTGCTGTAGAGCTCCATTGTTGTCCAAACACTATTAAAAACACATCAGCGTCACTATTGGGGGACATGTTCCTTCATGATGGTGAACGTGGGCACAGTAGCTCATTTTGAGACAATAC
Source organism: Macquaria australasica (assembly GCA_005408345.1). Lineage (NCBI taxonomy): Eukaryota > Metazoa > Chordata > Actinopteri > Centrarchiformes > Percichthyidae > Macquaria > Macquaria australasica. The sequence goes on from SEMN01001298.1 coordinate 33,863, forward strand.
CACACACACCGTCCTGGTCCCGTAAATACCCACTAGAGCGCCAAATGTGTGTTAATCCACGGCTAAAAATAGTCCCCAACAAATACACTGCTAACTCTAGCTTGAGTAATGCTTGCTAAAAACTACAGTGCCCTGTTGTTGTAGGAAATTATTTAGCCTTTTTAAAAAAAATGAAAGTACATATTAGTGAGCTGTTTTTAAAGATTTATGTCTTCAGTAGAAACCAATGGGCTTGGGGCAAAGTGCCACAGACAGGGTAGGGAAGTTGGAAAGTGTTTAAAGACAAACTAACACTCTGTTGATTTTGGTCTTTTCATGGGATTTGTTGACAATAACAAAACTATAGAATGTCACCAGCCTTATCCTTCACGAAGTTTGGCTTCTTTTATTGAATCAAAAATGGTCTTGTGGAAAAACATTTTCATGCTCCTCAATGTGAGGTCAAAAAAAAAAATGTTTTGGTATCTGTACCAAAGCTCATGTGCTTTATTGGCAACGATACACAGATCTAATACACACATGCACACTATCAAGCATTGTGTATATTCAAGCACAACTACATTTAAAAAAGGAACCAAACCAACTTGAAGCCAGTCGATCATTTGTGACTATGTACAATTAGTGTTATTTCAAGCAGATATCTGACAATATCTCAGCCTGCTAATTTGCAAAAATCAGTGTTACAGTTTTTCTGTATCTGCCATTCACATCCTTCCTTCTGAACACAGAACAGATGTCGCTGCTTTGGAGCTCTGTCTAGTTTCAGTGCCCCACACTTCATATCAGCCCTTAATTAGCACCCTGAGAGCCAATCTAGCTGCCATCAGGCCTGAAAACCAGGAAAGGCTTATATGTTGACTGTGGACAAATATGCGAGTAGTTCTCCACGGTGGGTGGATGTTGTGGGGGGGTTTTTGCGCTGATGTTGGTCCATGATCCTCGCATGTGTGACCTTGTTTTTCCTGTCTCACCAGGCTGATGCCACTCATGAGAGGGTGGTGAAGAGAGAAGATGGCGAGAGGCTTGCAAAGGTGAATTATTCAGAAACGAAAATATGGGCAAAATGTTCACTGTCCAGATGCCACAGCTGCTACGAGAAACTCCGCCCTACATAACCAGAAAGTTTTCAACTCATCATTTAATTCTATTGAAATCAAGACCTCATATATGAGCAATGAAGGCAGCGATTTCTCCTTTCATGTAATTTTCCAAAGGTATTTGTATGACTGATTGAATTTCTATGGCAGATGAGAAGATTATGAATATTACAGAAAGGTGGGATTATCTAGAGATCAGTTCTCATTTTCACTCTTGCTCTTTATCTCACAGATTTATTTCTGCTCCATGAGGAAAATGTAGCGCCTGCAAACCAGAAAAATAGATAAGTCAAAGAAAGGCCAGACACCTCAGATGTATCGTCCTCCTGTGGATAATAAACATTTGATAATGAATATTTTTTATATAGATTCCTGCCTTCTGTGTCATCATCTATAAAAGTTTCATGACCCTCTGCAGAACATTCATCAGTCATAATCAGTTTCATAGTCCTTCTTTCTGTGATGAACCTCAGCGTATGTACATATACAACCACTAAGCACTGAAACCGGGAGCAAACATTTCTTTTTATCGATCTCCCTGACTGTTGCTTCACAACATGGCACACAAAACAAAATAGCAAACAGCCAAGCGATTGTCTCCAGAAGTGGGAGCAATAAAATGCCTCTAAGTAACTTAACACTCAGCCTGGGAGGAGAAAATGCACATCAGTTATCACCACTGTGGGCTGAGACAAATTCCCCTGCAGAGGAAAAGCTGGGAGGCAAATTTATCAAATCTGAGCCAGATTTATCCAGTTCCCCATTGTGCTGTGAAGTTTTGCTGTAAACTTCTATATAATTTTTATCCAACAGCCATGATATCTTTTTCTTTTTGTAGTGTATCAGAGAAGCAGCAGCCAGTTGAAAAGTGTTAAGTGAGCGAACATCTCCAATAACTGTCATTGCTTTGACTCTGCAGGAGTTCGGAGTTCCCTTCATGGAGACCAGCGCCAGGTCAGGCCTCAATGTAGAGCTGGCTTTCACTGCTGTGGCTAAGTGAGTATCATTCTCTCTGCGAGTGTTGTGGACTAGTACAATTAAGAGATGTTTTATGGTTTTAATCTACTAAATGTTAACTACAAAGATGAAGATATGACAGCACTTTTACTGTTAATTTGTTAAGCATGAGTTTATTTTTGACCTTGAAAATAGTTTAACTAAACCTTGCTAGCTTTTCCCCTCCAGACATAGAAATACCAAGCTAGGAATAATGCTACATAAAAGTTAAACTCTCTCATTAAAACTTCTTAAAATAACATCTACTCTTTCTCCGTTATTGGAAAATCCAGAATCTATTAATATGCAAATATTTTTTATTTCAAAAGTTTAACTACTGGATATGAGATGTCTCCTCCTTCATTGTAAAGTCCATTCTCAGTGTTTTTGTGCGCTGCAGGTTGCAGGTTTCCACATCGCACTTGTGTAAGTTGCATTTTGGATCACGATTGGCCTCCAAACTAGTAATAACTTCCCCCTTCAGCTGATGAATATGAAACCAGCCTTCAAGTGTCAAACTCTGCACATTCATCATTCTGCACAGTGAAGGTCAAACATCCAAGTAAAGGAAGAATAATAAGTGGAGGGGAACTTAAAAGATTTTATTTTAAAATAATAAATGTGGTACTTCTACCATAATTGACCCATAATTGTCCTTTAGCTCAAAAACAACACACGTGCTTACATTACAGGTTCCTAAATTACTTTTTGGACCAACTTAAGGCATAAACTGATCATTTGTAGTGTTTATGGGTGGCTCCATTTTGTTGAACCTCATCTGATCCTCTTCTTTTGTCTCAGAGAGCTGAAGCACCGGTCTCTGAAGGATCCCAGTGAGAAGTTTAAGCTGCAGGAGTACGTAAACAAGGAGATGAAGAGCACAAGCTGCTGCAGGTCTTAAAGCCTGCCCTGACCATTCTGTGGATCTGTGTGTGCGCGTGTGTGTATTTATGTGTGTGTGGGGGATCACTCATGTTCATACAGTAGGCGTTATATATCTGGCCCGATCAGAGATGAGGAGTCAGCTCCAGCGAGGTATAAACCTTTTGTCCTTCTGTTTCTCCACTGTCAAACCTTCCCCGTCTCCGTCCGTACAACCTCCATCTGTCGTCCCGCCCTCATCTCACTGCCCTACTCCATCTTGTATGTCCTGCTTTTCCTCACCCACCTCCTTCTGCAGCTTTGAATGTAGCCCCAGGTTATGGCTAGCAAAAGTCAAAGATAGGCGCTGCTCACCTCAGTTGTTAACCTATTAATGGACATTTTCTTCCATAACTGTAGCTGCATGATAATATTTTAACCCCGGCAATGAATCGGACACCTAACAAATATCTTTGCATTTCCTTGTGTGGTTATTTTATTGTGAAGGGATTTAATCACACCATGATTTATGGTCTTTTTGCAGACACGAGATTACATGTCTTTTAAAGCCATTTATTTCTCACATCCATTTAAAACGTTAGCGACAGTCGTCATTTCGGTTGAATGTTCTCTTCTTGGTCAGCGTGCGGGTGAATGTTCATATAATAGATGTATAGTGTCTTCTGTCCATGGTTCAGTGTCCATGTCAGTAATTCAACAGGCTCTTTGCAGCCAGTTTAGCTCACCAGCATAAACTCAATCTAAGCATTACCATGATTCAGCTGTGGATATTTGGGAACATGTTTTACTTCAACATAAAAGAAAATGGATGTTTTGTTTTTTTTTATATACAAGGACATGAAGTACAGAATGGCATCATTAGCCACAATAAATGATTCTTTTAATTCTTTTGAATTCATGCTAGATGCAGAAATGAAGTATATAGTTTGAACAAACCTTCAGAAACATGGCAGTGCATGTGTCACAGACCTTAACACATTTTGTTTTTTCAATATTACATGATCAATGTTGAGTCTTGAGCTCTAATGCAACCTCTTCTTTATAATAGTCATATTCTTTTGTTTTGAAATGATCTAAAAACAGATGGTCAAACATACTGTATTTAATCTATACACAGGTTTTGACAAACATGTAAATACTTTTTTTCTGCATGTAAAAAAAAAACAACAGTTTTGATTGAGGAGAATAGCACTTTAGATGGTTAATAAGAGCGTGGGTGGGATTTGGGGGAATAAAGACCTACATTATGTTGACAGTGTTACCAATTGTATATGACACACGTGTATCTCTTTATTTTGAATGTTTCTTATGTATTCAAATGTGCAAACATTAATAGGCTGCTTTATTTCCTGCTTTGTTTTGCTTTTATTTTCCATTTATGAATATATATATAAATGGGGTATATAGTACCATGTTTTCTTAAACATTGACCAGTACGTTTCTTATAATCTGTTAACGGTATTTAACCTGTTCTTCATAAAAGAAGCATAGTCCTCGTTTTATGACTGTTGCTTTGGTAGATTTCATCTTAGTCATAGAAACCAAACTGAATTTCTCCGTACAGCCTTTGCTGTACGTTTTTCCAATCTTGACGTCGAGTAATGTATTGATTTTACTACTTTTCAATGTGCAACTTCTTTCTTGTAACTGAAAGTTAACTACAATAAAAACAGAAGGTAATGTGGCTTTTACCCTTTTAATAGTGACCATATTTCAGATTCGCTTACACAAATTCTCCTCTTACACGACTCCGCGGCGAGTTCAGAGCATGAGCTACACAACAGTGTGTGTGGTGGAGATTTAACATCTTGCTCAGTGACACTTGAGCAGAAGACGCATGCTCACATGGTTTGCAGAGAGAGAGAGCGAGAGAGAGAGAGATCCTTTGTCTCCCTCTGCTGGATAAATAATTGTACCACATAAGCATGCTAAATTCGATCACAATTTTTATACAGTTTTACAAAAACGAGAGAAAGGAATGCGCGCCAATTCTTAAATGTGATAATAAACATCACACAAAGCAGTTGACATTCAGCTACTTGAATATGTATAAAGAAGCAAAAAATAGCTTATACCTGCAGTGCTCAACATAACATTACAAGCTGTGTATAGCAAATTAGACGGTTAAAAAAATAAATACATTGAGAATTAAATACCATTGTACTCATACATGGAAATAAACGCGAGTATGTGTGTGAGTATCTGCAGACCATGTATGTATTATTTCTTCTTACTGATACATTACAGTCCTGTGTCAGATAATGTGTTTGTTTTAGTCTGCATATAACTGGCACAGTTTGCACACTTAGTTGAAATGCAAGGTTAATTCAGTTGTATTAAACATCGGCGTAATCTAAGTATTTATATATTTATAATACTATGTTACGGAGAACAGAGTGAACCACATCTTTCGACATCTCAGCAGCAACAATTCTGATTCCTACAAACAAGTCACGCACATAACGTCTGCACATTCAGGTCAGGATGACTGACCTCTTTCAAGTATGTAAGTCGCATAACAGATGAGTGAGTTAGCCTAACATTCATGAGCTTAGGAGGGATTCCGACTCCCTAAGAAATGGGTCTGGCACATAATGTAGGTGAGGTTACGCAGGATGGCAGGTAAAGGAGCTACTGTGGGAATGGTAACTCTGGTCAAAGCTGTCTCACCTTTACGTCCTTTTCTCTGTCACCTTTTAAGTTTTTATAAAAGGCAATTTGAGATATTGAGTACATATCTCAGGTCCTTCTCTTCCTCCAGCTCCACTCCCCACTCCTCATCCCGCACCAACAGTTCTTCAAACACTAAGACAGTCATGGTTTGTGCTTAAAATAGGCCTCCACTGCAGAGAGAACGGGAAAAAATATTTATCAGACTCAGAAATTGACAGAGAAAAGAGCTAAATAATGACTTGACTTAGTTGACTTGTGTTCAATTTACCTGAATACTCCTGAGGCAGCATTGGTCTGTTGATGACAGTCTGAAATGCAGCAATCCAGTCTTTCTGATCCTCTTCAGTCTCGCATGCAAATAGGAACTTCCTGTCTGGGGTCACGATGGTGATTCCAAACTGCCAGTGGTAGCCCTGAATGTTCGGGGGGAGGCCAGGAAGCACAGTGTAGCTGTTTTCCTTACCACCAATGAACACCTCGCCTCGTGCATAGGCATCCTGGAAGCAGAGGGAGAAACACATACAGTTTAATCATCTTGAATGAAACTACAACTCAGTGTTGTTGAACACTGATTTGTGGCATGTTGTCAAAATCTCCACTTTTAACAAAATGCATGCAAATTATCTAGATGGATAGCTATCTGTCTAAAAAGGGGGAAATATTTTATATAAAGTTTTTGAGATTACTGTCCCTCCAAAATAGACAGAGAGACTGATATACACAGTAGAGAAAAGGGCATAACGATATCTGCTGGCCACAGTGTGTAACTGCAGCAGAATCCTATGACGTGCAGCTTTCATACCAGTGGATCTTTGAAGTACATGAGCCTCCTGTCATCCATCGTGAACCATCTCTTCTTGAAGCCCTCTGTGTGCTGTGGGGCAGAAACAGGAGACAAACATGTGGCAGCAGCTCAATTCACAGAGCAACAAATGTCAAATAAAGTACTTGGCTTTCATGCTCTGCGAGGCGCTATCATAGACTTTGCATATTTCCTTAACTTATAAATCGTGTTGTGGAAAAGTATTTATCGACACAAATGTTGCAGAAAAACAAAAAACGGAAAAATGCATTACCTTTGGACCAGTCTTCTCCATGTATCCCTCCTTTAGGTAGTTCCTGGTTAGCTTTGGCAACAACTAGACAAAGAGCAAAGACTTAGTCACTGATAAACTAAAAGTCTTTAGATATTTTAATTATTTGGATTTTTCACATTTTATGTAACTATTCAACTTTTCCAATTATTTTTTCTGTAAGGCTTTTTTTTTTCCTTCCTCCCTCTTACATTTAGGTCTTAATGGTGTTTCAAAGCCTTCTCCACATTGCTAGGAAGAAAATTCTGGTGTGTATCTTTTAATTCTTACAAGTAACTTCAATATACCAAGTCTGGAAATACTTTAATCAGCCAATTAAATACTTTTTTTTTTTTACTTTTTTTAAATTGTAGAATATAATGTCCCCCCCAAACTCCCAAAATAAGAAAATATATAAAGAACGTCAACAAAAGTCAGTGTCCTCAATTGTAGCTACGGCCTTGTATGTGTATATATGTGTGTGCTTGCATGTACTCACATCGGAGTTGGGAGCTCCAGGAAAAGCCACCTGCAGGTAGTGAAACCTGGCTGCTCGGATGCCGTTGAACCAGTCCACCATTTCCTTCAAGAGAGGACATCAGGAAGGTCGATGACTGACTCTTACTGCAGTATCATCTCCTCACACACGTCATCAGCCCTGATAGCCCCTAATTACCTCCAGCACTACGCACGACACCCATTACTAGATTAAATGGCCAGAAATGCCATTTGAAAAGCTCTAAACCCATCAGAGATGTGCTCCATTTGGAAGAAGTAGCTTATTCTATTTATTTAAACTTCCAATTGCACACTGACATGTAATGACAAACCATTTCCACCAGAGGGACACACATGCCTTTTCCTGCATCTTCAGACACACGCCTGCTCTCCCCCCACCTACCCACCCCCACTCCCCACCCCACCTAAAAACACCACCTCACCTTTCCATCCTCATGGTAAACAAAGATATTCCTAGTGCTGTTGTCCTTCAAATAGGTTATCTGCAGGCCGTGGGCAGTGCCGATTTTTGATGGCTGGAAAGTGGCATTCACAGTGTTGATCTTCATTATTGCTTTGGGCTCTCTGGCCTGCAGAGAGGAAATGCATGTTTAGAAGATAGATAGTCAATGGTATAGTCTTAACTCTATATCAGTTATCAGTTAATACACAGTTGACATTATGTTCTATGAAAGTGCTATTCAGCTCTTTTTCCTCACCACTACTACTAACAAAGGCAGAGATCAGCAGGTCAAGAATACAGATTAAGAAAAAGAAAGGGGGAGAAAACACTCACATCATGCTTATTGAAGTACTTCAAAACACCTTCCCGTTCGGACAGAATAAATTTTCGGCTGAGGTACTGTCCGTTGTCTCGGCCTCGTTTCCATAGAAACCCCTCTCTGTAGCCTGCCAGGAGGGGAGCCACAAGGGTCCCGTTCCATTGACACGGAGCAGGAATACAGAGAGAGAAAACAGAGGGAAGACAGGCTTTTAACAAAATACTAAATGCAAATAGCCCAAAATCTAAGACAAACATTCCTACAGAAGAGAAATTCACAAATGGTGACTGTAGGCGAACTTGAAGCTATGATAAACTTAATTATTATTTGGATAAACTTAAAGCTGCATGAGTTGATTTTTTGGCCAGTTGGGGGCAGCAGAACAAGCTGTAAACACACCACTGACATATCATCACCATATAAAGTTGATATGGCAAACCTGCTGGGTAGTAGAGACAGAATAACATTGGCATGTATTTGGATTTGTGTTTCTGGCCACCCAAAAAAGTGTAAGTCCAATAATCACTCTTGTTTTAGCTCTGTTTTGGTCTCCAACTCCCGAGAAAAATACCTGGCTCTTTAGTTGCTAAAAGCTCCAATATATTTCCCAGGTAGTCGCTAACTGTGTCTGTCTGCCATTTGGTGCTGAGCAGGTAGTGTACAGTGGGTTTATCAGAGAAAACAGCTGTGAGTGGAAACGAGGCTGATGAGCTGCAGGGAACTTGAGATCAATTTTTATATAAAAATATTGATAAGTGCAGTATTAATAGTCATAAATGATATTATTGTGCCAGGAATCAAGTGGGCAACTTCCTTCACTTGAATTAACCCATTAACATCATTTTCTTGGTAAATGTGTGTGTTGCTTATAATTATAAAACCTTCCCTTGTGCCCATTCATCCAGTACACTGAGTGCACTAAAACAGTAGTTTTACATTACTTTATGCAACAGTGGTTACCAAGAGTTTGAGAGATCTTTAACCATGTAATGTTACCCAGGACATAGACCAAGAAACAGTGCTGGTGGAGACCACTGAAAACTCCTGCATTAACAAAGACCCATATTGGTGACCTTGTGAGTGTGTTAGTGTGTGTGAACACTTTTAGCTTATGTGGTCACCGTTCCAAGCAGCTCAGCGACAGTAGGAGGAAGCACCTCTGCTTTTACTACACATAAATAATTCAGCTTCAACTGATGGCTTCCTCTACAAGCCTGAACATCACTGAAAAAACTCTCTCTTTCTCACACACACACACACACACAGATCTTGTTGGCTCTGTTCCTGGGCCTGTTCCTGACACTGGCCTCTCTGCTCATACCCAGTGTGAGCCAACAGAAACGGCACTGCAGGAAGAAGTGCACTGTCATTGCCCTAAGCACACCCGGCCAACACGCGCACGTAAACGCACTTCCAGAAATCAGCATTATTCAACAGAAAAAGACCTGAATTGGTAATTTTTCTCCAAATATCTGAGAACTAATACTATAATAATCTGGATCTTTCTTCAATTTGAGGTCCACAATTTTTTTTTTTTTTTTTAAGAAAGTGTTGCCAGATTCAAGTAAGAACACTTGTTTGCACAGCCTTAGGACCTACTTTTAGGCATTGGTCATTGTGTTATCAGTCAGGCACCACTGTGACACTGCATTAACCACAACTGAAAACTGTTGCAAGGTGCTTTATTATTTTTATTTGTATAAGAGACTTTTACCACTTTTAATTTTAGTTTTGTTTTAGTTCATTTTTTGAAGCGATTAGCTTCTTTTTAGATTTTTTTATTTAATCGTTTGGTGTAATTTTAGTTTTAGTTCCAGAATTTTAATGGGGGTGGCATTTATAAAAAAAAAAAAAGGTATAAGAAACATAATAAATAAACCCCTGTGATGCCAACTCACAACCTCACATAAATAGCACTTATCAGTTTTCTTGCGATTACATGGAAATCTCCAAAATAGCAGACTACATTGGAGACAACCGATAAACCACTTCCCTTGCGACGAACTGTACAAGAAAAGCATTTCCATTGTAAGTAAAGTGCCTCAGTCAAATGCTGGTATGCAATGAGCTAAAAGTGCAATGCGATAAAAAGCAAAGAACAGAGAGAAATTTTGAGAGAAAATTTTATCTCAATTGCCACTTTCCTCTGGGAAATGGATCTGAAATGAAGAGAAAGACTATTTGTTTGCTGGTCCACCTGCACCTACTCTCTCCCTCTTTCCATCCCTTTGTACCTTCCTTTGCTTCAGTTCCTTGCTTCTTTGTACAGCAATAAAGTCGTCATGCTGTGTGCCACAGACAGCAATAAAACTTCTGGTTGAGCAATGGCTTCATCAATTATTCATGAGCCAGAAAGTTTTGTTCCACCGCTGAGAGGAGGAGGGTCAGACTGCCCACAAAAACATAACACAGCAGAGGGGAAGAAGTGAATTCATTCACTGTTACAACGGGGTGTCAAAGCTTTGCAAACACTTGGGAGAGCAAAGCATGTTTTGGATGACAGCATCTGTCTTTCTTCACGTCCTCTGCAGATCGCTGCTTGTTTCTCCTGGCCTGAAATCGAGGAGGAATGTTATATAGAATACTTGTACACAAAAGAGGCCATTCTTCCTCCATGGCACAGACACACAGCCACACAGCCACATGCTTCTAAACCTCTGCACAGCACAACACAAGAGACCATTGACAGAGAGGCAGGGAGACAGAAAGACACAGAGAGCAAGAGTTTGACAGTCATGAGACTCCGTTAATAGCGCTTTATCTCGTCTACCTTAAAGTGAGATTTCGCTTTTTCTTTGTGAAGTGGCACCAAGCAGTTTGAGAAATTTCAGGCTATGTTTTAGCTTTTTCAGTTCACAGTGAAGTCACTTCTTAAAACTACCCAGTGATGTTTTAACTGTAAATGCAAGGGGTTGCTCATTTATAACCCTGTGAGAACTTAGCATGGCTTTAGTTAAAGGGGAACTGTGTTGATTTTAGACATCAAAATCTGCTTCCTCATCATGGTAACTACAGCTTGTGAACTTGGAGCTTTTGTGTGAACTTGACAGTGTGGCTAAAGAAATTACATCACTCTTACTACAAGTTTGAATAGAAAGTCCCGCCCATAACTTCCACAGGGGGGAGGCGTGGAGTAACACAGTTTAAATATTCTACCAAAAATGGCCACAAACCATGTCTTCTATCAGGTTAAACTGACTATTTACAACTTCCTGTTTCCGGCACAGAAGTTACAAATGGTAATAGTCAATAAAACCTGATAGAAAGTGTAGTTGGTAACCATCATTTTTTATCAGCAGAACATATAGATCACATAGACATGTCTGACTACACTGACAGCTTCCCGTTTGCCTCCTGAGAAGCTGCAGCAGAACAGTGAGTTTCTCAAACTGTATCTATGAAGTTGCGCTGCATGATTATAAATGATGCGAATAATTTGGTCCCCTTACATTTAGAAGTCCTAGTAAGCCATGTTTATTAATGCATTAGTCGACAACCTGTGGGCACCCATAAGTGGGAGCTGGGATTTTAACAGATAATGAATGACAATAGAGTAAAACACAGAAAGAAGTTATTATTGTTGACAAATACTGTGCATTAATAAACACTTAAAACCATCCTAATATCTCCTTACAACTACATTATAGTGTAAACCATTTATTAAATGTTTTTATACTGCTTCTAAATGCTAAAAAGGAGGAGTTTAAGTGAAATGTTGCCAATTGTTTTGTAGTGTACAGTGTACGCTTGTTATAAACTAGTGGTCAAAACACTGGATGTGGGGTTTCTTTCAGCTGAGTAATATTTGAACTACTTTAACTCACTTTACATGGATTGTAGTCAAAGGTCAATCTCTTGCCTTCACTATGGATACAGTTTCAAGATTCTAGAATCTTGGAGACCATAATGGCCCAGTTTTAGAATTGTATATTATAGATAAGATTCTAGAATCTTGGAGACCATAATGGCCCAGTTTTAGAATTGTATATTATAGATAAGATTCTAGAATCTTGGAGACCATAATGGCCCATAAGATTCTAGAATCTTGGAGACCATAATGGCCCAATCTTAGCATCTGCACACTAGTTGCCAGCGAGTTTGGGAGGCGGGGCATCCATTATTGATAAGCTGAGTCTGATTAGCGGTCAGGTTGGTGCCACTTTCTCTCTTTTAATGAGGCTACACCGGGCAATTAGCCAAGAGACATTTGTCATTCGTGACACACGCGGGCACATGATTCAGCACCAAAGACAGAGATAAAGTTTAATAGACATTTAGTGAGGAACTGAGCTGAGACATATCGAGGGTGAGACATATTGTGGTTAGGCAGAAACAGAAGTTGGTTTAGATAAGAAAAAAAAACATGAAGGTAGGGCAGAGTAAAAAAAGGAGAACATGAGAAGCTCAAGGAGAACAGCAAAGGGCAATTTTCTTCCCTTGATGACCAGCCCTCATTGTCTCCGCAACATAAGCCATGCTGACACACTATCTATCTGCCAGACTACCTAATGAGCAGTCAGACAATCTGACTGGCGGGCTAATTGAGCTGGGCCATGTAAATGACCAGTGGGCAATGGTGCCTACTGGATCATGAGTTCTTTATTGTTACACCCTTTGACAGTGTAATGTCATTAGCAGGCCAAATAGCACCTCCTAGAACACACACTGAACCCCAACAGATATCAATAAACTTTTTTTCACAATATCATCATCAGCTAGAGGAAAAGGAACAGCCAGTCTCGTTTCTGTGTGTTAAGTACACAGCTGGAGGGGGGAAACAGCTAGCCTGGCTCTGTTCAAGGTGAAAAAAATGTCTTCCAATACCTTTAAAGCTTAGTTATAAACCCTATATTTTCCCAAAATATTGAACTACTCCTTTAAGTGGAGACAGCAAAGTGGGGTGTGAGATCTGCTGTTCCACCCAAGAATGTTGGTATAATGATAAATGGATGATGCCGTTTCCCTGCTGAGTATTCATTCAGTGCTGAATAGGTGGTGCTGTGTGAGACGCAGACAATTACTTGTTTTCCCGAGCAAGCAAGAAGTAAGTATAATGTGTCGGTGCGCGTAACTGTACAGAGACGTATTTCATTCCTACCTGCCGAGTAGGGCTCCTGCTTCTCCACACACACAAACTCCTTCCTCTCATACTTGGCTCGGATCCATTGTTCCCGCAGGAGTCTGCAAAACAGTTGGTGTTGTTAATTTGTTGGAGACTTCTCATTAACTTACATGGATGTGGAGCCTCCGAGCTACATTTCATGCCAACTCTGAACAAAAGCAATCAAATATTACTTGGCTCATCTTCTCGTAGTCATCACTTTCCTTGTCCTCCATCTATCATGATATGGATTATACGGCTCGTGCTCTTCTTTCAGCTCTCATATCCATCTTTATTAGACTAATTTCTCTGGACTCTTTCTGTTCCCTTAGTATTTGTCTGTAACATTCACAAAGCATTATGCATAAACAAACGCCTTGCACGTGCGTGCATCTTCAGCATGCAAGACACCTCATGTCGCTTTCAACAAATCAGCATCACAGTATTTAATGTAATGGATTTGTACAGTGCACAAAGCCCTTCACAATTAATGGATTTGCCTTTTTCTCTCTTCTTTATCCAATCATCATCTCCTTGGTAAAGTCTCACCCCTCGTAAACACAACGCAGGTGCACTCCAAAATAAACTTCACAACTCAGTGTTTTGTTCTTGCGTATTGTTATTTATGTCATTGGACAGTTAAGAAGAAACCCTTGTACTAAACTGTGGCTTCCTGTTCAGACTACAGGAACTTGTCATTCTTATCACTGAGGAGTTTCTGCATGTCAGCCTGGTGATCAAAACTACTTGTTGTCTCTATGTTAATGAATGTATCCATCAGTGTGAACAATAATTGCAGTCTTAAAAGATGATATCAGTAATATTTTACTGTCTCTTTGCAGACAATAACCACAATATATATCAGCAAAGGTCTGCAATATTGTTGATGGAAGACAGACTCTGAAAACGTCAGTAACTGATGCACAGTGGCATTAAATTTGTTATGGTAAGAAGTAGGTAACATCAGCACTTATTACTGTTTATACGTTAAGTGTCATGTTTTATTAGATAAGAGATAAGATAAGCCTTTATTGTCCCACAGTGGGGAAATTTTTAGCATTACAGCAGCCAGCAAAAAATGTCATATATAGAAAATACAATAAAAATAAATAGAAAAATAGTCCTGTACACAGTATAGACAGAAATAAATAATAGAGTGACCGCCTTTAACATTTGAACAAACCTGTATTTTTTACAAAGTCATTGCAGTTCAAAAGACACATTTATACAGTATCCATCAGTGCTGCAGCTATGTGCTAATCACTCTTAAATTTGAGGTGGGGAGGTGGCAGAAACACCTGGACCAGACATTAAGGAGGGCGGAGGAAGACACATCACTTACGTGCAGTCTTTGTGTGTAGGACGGTAGTAGAAGGCAGGAACTATCTGTTCAAATTTGGCCTTGGCAGCATTGTTACCCACAGAGTCCATAAACTGCAGAGGGGAAGGAAGAGAAACATTGGATGTTTGTAAGAGATATCTGTGTGTATAATACAGTGCCTCTGTATTTACTGCTCAGCATGCATTAGCACACAGCTAGGAAACTACAGATCACACACACACACACACACAAATCAAGCAAGAGAAAGACAAAGACAGGGGGACAGAGAGAGAAAGAGCTAATGGCAAAACACAGCATAAGCCTTCCTTTGTTGCACACATTCACACAAGCACTCAGAGTGGAGAGCAGCATGATACGGTTAATCTGGCTGGACTAGATGTATGAAAACATATTATTCTTTTCACCTCATTCTTGATATTTTCACTGTGAAATTGACCTGTTTTTAAAGTGAGTCTTAAAGTCTGCAGCACACACACCAACACCCTCACACACATACACAAAGATATTGGTTGTATCTGCCAGCTGCTGGCTCATGCGTCTCAGGCCAGACTGAATTGAGACGGATGACTTGTCTTATTCTTCCAAGCCGGGATGCAGGGGCGGAGCAGCAGGCAGGGAGTGCTGCTCACAGTGGAGCCGGGTGGGCTGGGTGAGGGCGAGGCCAGAGTCTGCAGACGTTTCTTCAAGCCAAGTTTCAGACTATAATCGATGGCTGGTCTTCTCTTACAAAACACAGGGCTTTCTTGTTCAGGATTTGTATGAATAAATAAAATAAAATCCTTCGACACTTAACATTCACAACAGACAGGAGTTCTCACCTCCACCTCAGAGGAGCTCCAGGGATCCAGCAGGATAGATTTCACCTTGCTGATCTGAGCAATGTTTCTATGGAGGCCTGAGCAGCTGTGACACACAAACACGCCCAGGGTGTAGGATGCCCACTCCGGATCTGCAACACAGCATAAAGACACACGTAGATGCACACAGAAACCATTTAAAGCATTCAAAATAACTGAGCACACAGACACATTTCTGAACTTCCTTATAACAGACACCGATGGCTCAGCTGTACTTGAAGCAGGTTGACCATAGCGAACAGCAGACAACCAAAACAGTGGTTGACACATTGTTACGGGCAGACAGAACTATCGCACCGAAACAGAAAAGAGCAGGAACTGGTATGGATAGAAATCTGACACAGGATGTAAGGCAAGTAAGATCGAGGGTAATGATGACAGAGAGAAGGAACACGGAGAGACTATGGGGTTGTGAGTCCTTCAGATCCTGGAGGAGACCGACAGAATGAGACAGACGATCAAATTTGTTTGTTTTCTGTCCATCTTCCTTCCTCACTCTCCGTCTCTGTTCTTAATACATGCTGGCGACCCACTACAATAAAATAAGTAATTTGTCTTTGCATCTAAAAAAAAAGAATACATTTTGAAAGTGTGCTCACTTCAGCCCATACAGGAAGCAGATCACCCAAATGACCTAGATTTAACAATTCAGTCCACATCCTCAGAATTACCATACAATCCTCCCCCAGTTTCACAGATGATAAATATTTGGATGAAAATGATGTCAGTCAAGATCTGGATTGTATTTAGGTCTGTGTGAGGGCAGACTGGCTGTTTCCTCTCCATATTTCAGTGTGGTAGAAGTAGTGAGAGTCGACTCGGCACCACTGAGGGCTCACCTTGAATCACCTCGGCAGGGTAGTGTTTCATAGATGCTATTTCTGCCCCCCCATACACACACACACACACGTCTGAACACTACAAAATGTCTCCCTTAATACAGTATTTACACAACAACAGCCCACATTTACTTCACTTTGTTACTGCAACTCAGCATGCTTAGAAATGGTGAATCATCTTCAAAAATTTTCTTTGGGGTGAATAAAGTTTTATTTTGTCTCTTCTCAGAGGCATATTAATATAACTACACTATAAATACATATATCACATCTATTTATATATGTGCATGTATTTAACATGACATGCATGCATGCAATTAAACAAAATCTATAAATTCTAGCTACAAGGTTTTGACTGAACATTTTTATGAATACTGGAAATTCACAGATGTAGTGTACTATATAGTGTGTGCAATATGCCATTCACACATTACATTCACACTTTTTTTTGCATACAATGTATGTGAGACTACTACCTCCAACACCTCTGCACCAAAAAACATGTGCCAACTTAACTGACTGACTTTTGGAACGAGTCATCCAATTATGGTTCAGTGCTCATGGCATTTTGTCTTGTTCTCAAAAAGTTCAGTTAAAGGTCAGAATATAGCACAGTACAAACCTTTTTATTGAAGGGAGACAAGTGTGCAAAGAGTGGTGCAGTGTGGCAAGCATCAATTTCACAGGATTTCTCAATCAATCCACGGCTTGTTTTTTTTGTTTTTCTTTTTTAAAGCCAAGGAGTAAATAACAAGACTGATTATTTTGTTATGACAAGATACAGTACGCTAATCCATTTAAATTCAGATCTGTGAGCAGAAACAGAACAAATGCAGCAAATGTGTGAATGGCTACACATACACACAGCTCCTCCTACATTTCAAAATCTCATTTTCAAAATCACTACTCTCATCAGTGCAAGGTGAGATTACAGCTGCCGTGGTGGTTATTTTGTAACTGAGCCAGAGAACTGGGGCAGTGTCAAGTAGTTTGTATTGGCGTGCTGCAGCCCTTCAACCATTGTTAATGAAGACTAAGTGAACACACACTCCAAAAATAGCAAGAGAACATAATAAAAAAACGCCATGACTTCCTTGCGCATAATCACAAAGCTGCACACATGTAAGACTGTCCATCTGTACGCAAGAGACAAGAGGCTGATGGTGTTAGCCACTCCCATCTTCTGTGTATTATGTGGGCCTGCTGTAGTTGAGACAATCAACCAGTCTAAGAGAGAAGTCTCCAAGAGGATGGGATGCACACACAGTCAGACAGCCAGTTAGCAGATAGAGGGTGAAAGCACATTTGGCATGGAAGAGAGATACATCATACAGAACATACAACATAACAATGCATGAAGCACCTTAAAATCAGTACAGTTGATTAACCAATTAGTCAATCGACAGAAAAATAATCTGCAACTATTCTGATAATTGATCAGTCGTTTCAGTCTTTTTTCAAGCAAAAATAGTAAGACGTTGCCAAACATTCTCTGGCTCCAGCTTCCCAAATGCTGCTGTTCATTGTCCCAATTCACTTTAAACTAAAAACGTCTTTGTTTGAACAAAACAGGACATTTAAGACTTCACATTGGGCTCTGGGCAGTTAGGGTGGGTATTTTTTCACTATTTTTTTGACATGTCATAGACTATTAAATCAGAAAAATAATCGTCACATTAATCGATAATGAAAATAACCTTTAGTTGCAGCCCTAAATATGGTTATCGGTTAAGAGACCTGGATGAATGGACTTGGAGAGAGATGATTAATGCTCTAATATATTTATGAGCTCATGGCGCTTCACACTGGAGCTTCAATATTTCAACAGTAGCCTAATTAGAAAAGCTTACACTTGAGAACAGGGAGCAACAGCAACAGTATTAACAGAATACATTCAACAAACTAGACTAGATCTTGGTGACTTTAACTCTATAAATGAGCCTTTTTCACAAACCACACCTGTTTGCTCATGTACTGAACTGCAGATTTGATAAGTGCATACCAACTAGGTGTGAACAGCTGGGTGTGTGACCACAACGTGTACATGCAAAAGGAAATGTACACATTTGGCCCCTCAACCAACACAAAATACATCTGAAAAAGACAACCCACCAAAGAATATGGGTCATATTAAATATATTTTGGAAGACTGAGCCCTAAGTTGAAATAAAAAACACTTCATGCGTCTACATGCGTTACTTATTCATAAAGTTATCTATGAAAACTGATAGAAGCCTATTAAATAAATACAGCTGGTTTTAAAAGGCTTGTACATTATTTAGTAGCTCTTTTATCAGAGTCCTCGTCGTTGCTCGCCTGTGTGAGGATCTCCATTATGTCAGCCGTTTTATATTTCATAACCATGCCTAGACCGCATCGTGACCGTCTGAGAAACTAAACGACCTTTACTCTCACGCGAAAAAGAAGTGCATTACAGCTAATTATTTGTAGCGTGTAACCCACAGGAATGACAAAGAAGTAGTTGAGTCAGAGAATGTAGGCTATACACAAACAGATTGAAGTAGGAAAAAGATGGGTCACTAAAATGTGTCCAGCATCTGTCAGTGACTCCCCTCCAGCCTACCTGCAGCTCCGCAGTCGGCACAGTTTCCATTCCCAGGTTTCCCCAGAAGCCGTTTCACACGCTGTCTGTTCTTTTCTTGATCCGAAGCCATAATGCAAATGATTCTGCTCAGATGCCTGCTCAGCGGCTGACAACCTCAAACTCTCATGCATCGAAAGTAAAATTGCAGCCGAGCGCGCGGGGACTGAAATTGTAAAAGCACGCCGCAGCGCGCCTAAACAACAACTAAGGATGTCACAATAGGTGGAGGGTGGCTGAATAGTGGAGCATGATCAGTCTAGTGTAGACGCTCTAAAAACCCATATAGATACAACAATAAATGCATTTTATTCATCTCTCTGTCTCTCTCTAGAGTGAGACCCCCAGCGGTCATAATGGTATAAGGAAACGCGCTCAGACACTCCTAGACAGACCATGAATACACCCACATTTACCCCCTTCACTACTTTAGAGCCTGGACATAGTTAACAGATATTTTACCTGATCTCAAGTTTATTTTTCCTTCGCAAGTAGATTAACGGCCTGAACAAACGCGGTTTGTGGAATAGCCTATTTTTCTTTTAAACACAATGTATCCCTGATATATAGATGTTAGAAATGTTGTGTTGGATTTTGTGAACTCACTCTGGGCCATAGTCGGGATTTAGGAAATATGAGGTCATAACTAAGTCCAGACTTTGCCCCAGCAGTAGGCCTACCCCATCCATCTAAAGAAATTTGACAAGCCACCACAAAACTCACACATTATGGTCTGCCTGTTATGTAACTTAGTGGTGGAAGTTACTAATCAATTCCTGTCATTTGAATTGATTTTTTTTTCCTGTCAAATTTAGGCCAAAACAATTTCACACCCAGGTGTTTTTTTTACTTGTGGCTGATTAGACCTGTGCTCAGGTTGAAGGTGGGCGGAGCTACGTTTGGGATTTGTGTGAGGTCACAAGCGTTTATCAGTTTGGTGTAATCTGCCCAAATAAGTCAAATCACCTGTGTAGGTTTACACCGCATGCAGTTGGTGTTGTTTTTATGGGGGGTTTTTTGCCCCTGCCCCTCAGACAGCCAGAAGTCTGCACTGGAGGACATGCAATATTATTAAAGGATATTTAGAGGGCTAAATACCTTTCAATAATCTAAACAGTATTTAAAGGGTTTACGAATTGCATTGTATCTATATTGTATTCCTGTTATTGTGTCCACCCTCTGTAGTGATTCCCAGTGATTTTACAGTATAACTTACATGACATGCAAATATCTACAGTAGTTATAGCTGTCACTGCCCTTCTAAAATGTATTACATGAGATGTTTTTTTGTTAATTCTCTTAGAAAATGTGCGCCATTTCCCCAGATCTCGTCTTTTTCTAGTAAATGATGCTTAGAAAAAGGAACATGATACAGCTGCAGTGAGGAGGCAGTCTGCAGCTATCTACTGGACTCTCTGTAAGAGCACACACATTAGAGGATTATGGAAGAAATGTGTTTGTCAAGTGTTGTTGCTGAATTGTGAGCAAATTGCTGTGTATCTTTTTGGTTCATATTCATTCAAATGTATGGCAGACACATTAAACATTAACATGTTCTCCAAAGATTATGTAAGGCCTTTCAGAATCTTGAGCTGAGCGTTACAAACTGAACTCACATACTGTAACTGTTTCAGCGTTTTTATTTTTCAAAATGTCTAAAAATTCAGTACAAGGTACAAAGAAGTCACACTTTAAAAGAAATATTTGTAGATCTCAGTGGAGCACAAACTCAGCTTGAAACACAACAGAAATACTGAGGCAGATTTTTAGGATCAACTTAACAAAACATGAAAAGAAACTCACATTTGCAGAAAAAAAAAAAAAAAAAAACCTTCCGCTTTCTACATGCAGGCAGATGTTTTTGTTGGCTACAACGCAGATGATTTTATTTCTGGTGAGTCCATAAGGTCTGGGAAAGCAGGAACTCCAGCTGATCTGCTGTCAGAGTATCTAAGAGATCACTTGATATGAGGAGGCAGGAAACTCATCTATCTGGAGGAGTTAGAGCTGGAACGAGAGCGGTGACGCCTGCGACCAGGAGATCTGGAGCGAGAGCGGCGGCGCACTGGGGACCGCCTCCTCGGGGAGCGGGACCTGCAAGGACAAAAACGTTTTTTAAACTCTTGTTATGCAAAGGCAGGAAGAATGAGAAGACTTAATAGTCTGAACTAAAGAACATAAAAATATGTTCACATATTACACAACAGTAGTCGTGTAAAATCAAATGCAGATGGACATAGTTAATGATTGAAACTCATTCAAACGTACCTTCTCCTCATGCGTGGTGGACTGCGACGCCACATAGGTGGTGGTGGCGGCATTCTGCGAGGGGGAGAGGGTCTACGAGGTGGAGGACGGACTCGTTGAGCCAGCACGGCAGACGCAGTGATTTCCTGTCCGTCAATCTGACCTACCAATAACAAAGTCATCACAGAAAGTTATCCGACACGTATGCACAGAGTAATCCTGCGATTAGAGGCACTGAAACAAACACTCTGGCCTACCTCCATCCATGTGTTTAAGGGCTTTCTGGGCCTCGTCAGGAGTCTCAAACTCCACGTAAGCGTAGCCCCTGGACAGGTGTGGGTGGTGCCTGTCCATTGGCATTTCGACCATTTTGATTTTTCCATAAGTGGCAAAGATCTCCTGGATGTGGTCCTGTGCAAAAACGACATACAAAATGCTTATCAGAACCATGTTAACAGAAAGCTTTGATTATCTGTGGAGGAATGGTTTTATTGTTGATGCACAAAATAATCTGAATTCATAAGGCATAAAATCGACTGCTGACAACAAGACTAAGGAAATTAAAAGCCTGTTTACTGGACCAACACCACCTCAAAGATTCTTCCTTTATTCTTTTTCACTTTCTACAATTCCATTTTGGTCTGAGCTAAAGCTTAACAATTTCTCAGCCAACCTTGGTGACATTCCTGGTCAGCCGCCCTAAGTGAACTTTAGTTGGTTTGGGGCTTGGGCTTCTTTTCCTTCGCTCCTTATCATCTCCCCTCTTCTGTGTTTTGGACCTGCAGAATCACAAAGGAAACATTGATTACCATCATCATGACTCAAACAAGTGAAAACACAAGACGCCACAGCATATAAATATTGTGTCGCTGCATTAGATGAAGGGACTTACGCTGAGCGGGAGCGCCGGCGGTTGTCATGGCGTCTACGGCTGGGGCTGGGGGAGCCCGAGGAGCTGGAAGAGGAGGAGGAACGAGAGCTTGAAGAACCAGAGCGGCTGGAACCAGATGAGCTTGATCCACTTGAGGAACCGGAGCTGGAACCAGAGCTGCTGCTTGAAGTAGAGCTAGATCTGGACCTGGTCAAAGCAAAGAAAGACATGTTAGGTTAGAAAATACTAGACTAATATTAGTCTTATGACTGAATTTGTCACTAGCATGAACACAAATAGTATCACAAAGAGGTAACTTAGAAAACAAACCTGCTACTGCTGCTACCAGTAGAAGCACTGCGGCGTTTCCTTACTTTGTCCCGTCCTCTCTCTTTGTCTCCGTCCTTGGTTCCAGTCTTTTCTTTACCCCTGTCTTTTGTTTTTTCCTCCTCCTTCCGCTTTGTGGGTGATGGTGCCCTAAAGTCAGATCATATACACTGAGAATGGCAAAGGGCTGCAACAATTATTTTCAGCGTCAATCAATCCGTCAATAACTTCCCCAGAGCCCAAGATGCTGTCTTCAAATGATTTTGTCCGACCAACAGTCCAAACCCCAGATATTCAAACTACTATGACACAAAACAGGATTTGCTTCAGAAAAAAAAAAGAAGCAAAACCTTCGAGAAGTTGGAACCAACAATAAATGAGAGATTTTTTTGGCAGATAAATTACTAAAATGATTAGTCATTATCAAAAATAACTAGTCAAATATTGTTTTACTGTGTAACTAAACACATGAACGTGATCCAGCAATGTGCTTGTGGCAATAAATCCATTTTTTTAAAACAAAGGCCTTAAAAACCAAAGGGGATCGAAGAAACCCAAGTTATTAAGAGTGTGAACTTCTAGCTGAGAGCAAAAAACAATTACACGATTCCTCGGCTTTAATGTTACTGTAGGCCTACTGGGAGTGCGTGTAAAGTTTAGTATCACCACCGCCGGAACAGCTCAGACTAGCAGCCTGAGCTGTCGGACAGAAATCCGCCGCCATTGATTTTCATTCAACCGACTCCTCAAAACAAGGAGGAGGCGGCCGCTTCTCGCCGCTCACTGCTCCACCCGCGAACTTCACACACTTTAAAATGTGACGCTTTTTGTTTTGTGTTTTTCTCGTACACACCGGAGTAAAAAGCCAAACTTACATGTCTTTCAGGCGAGGCGACTCCGCTCCAACCGCTCGCGGCCTGACAAAACCGTCGCTCGGGCGATGACGAGACCGAGGGGGAAGTGACGCGTCCGCCTGAGCGCCACATACGACTCGCTCGTTCGCTCGCTCGCTCGTTTGTTTGTTTGTTTGTGCAGCTGACGATCAAAATGTGAGCGTGGCGCCAATGGGTGCGACCGTGTCGTGGCTGCGCGGGGACGAAGCGGTTCATCATGGTGCGCGAAACACTTTGACCGCGTAGGAAACAGCGGCCGAGCTCCCCTCCTGCCGACGTGGTGAGCGCTGCACTTTATAACGGCGCCGTGCTAGCCGCAGCTACAGCTAACTAGCTCTGCTGACGTCTGACTTAATGCCAGGGTGCTTCAGCGTATTACTATTTTTTTTAATCTGGCTGAAAGTATATTTATATATGAAGATGCAGTTTTTACATGTGTGGATCGGTATATGTATATTTTCTAAGTGTCTTGTTCTACCGAGACACGTTGGTACTGTGTAATAACTTTAAGAGCGCTCCTTGATGTAACGCGATGAAGTAATGTGTTGTGAACCGAGAAAAGTTTCTTGTTACAACGGGAACAAATCAGAAAGAAACATCTTGTTATAACCTAATAAGAATCCCGTGCATTACATACTAGAAGACGTCCACAGGGGCAGCACCTATAGCCACGCTGTTTACCAATTGTTATTTACAGTTCTTTTATTTTATTACTCTTCCAGAGATTAACAGACAAACTCAGAGTTCCTCTGGAGTGAGACACCATGGGCCGGCTGGATGATGCTGCCAAACACAAAGTGGTGGAGCTGCGGAAGGCTGGTCTGAGTTTCCGTAAGATCAAAGCTGTGCTGGAGCTGGAGAACATCAAGGTGTCTGCCCAGGCCATCTACCTGTTCCTGAGGGAGTTTCAAGGGAGGCCGCCAGGGAGGGTCAGACCTGTGGAGGCTGGAAGCAGCACATCACCGGCACATGTGCAGCCTCGAGCCGGAGCAATGCAAGAGAGCTGGAGTAACATTCATCTCCAGAACCTTCTGCGGGAGGCATCTCACCATTCTGGCTTTACAGCAGCTGCAAACTTTGCCAAACAGACTTCCACAAATCCGGATACTGGTGCAAAGCCATCTGGGTCTGGGCAGACCAGTGGAGGCAGCAGGCCAGAACGCCAACATGAGGGAGATAAGGAAGAAAATGACATCCAGATTGTTAGTGTCACCTCCCTTGCACAGAACAGCCAACGAAGAAGTCCCCAGTCCACCGTAACAAGGGCCGAGACAGACACTGCGTCTTCCACTCTAACAGCTTCTGGAGCATTCATGAGGAGGAGGGTCACACCTTCTCCAGCCACCAATTCAATGCTGGCAGCTCGAAAGAGGCTTTTGGATAAAGCGCTGTCACACAGGAAGGCATGTACTTGCGTACATCATTTCTCCCATCTGTCGCAATCCCAATTGTTACGTTTGTAATTATTGTGTACAGTAGCGCAAAAGCTGTGTCATTTGTCGAATACCATAAGAATCAGACCATCTTCCAGTCTTAACTTTCATCCATTGCTTTTCAACAGTCATTCCACCAGGTGGCATCACTGTTGAGGAGAGATCACTTGAGTGTCCAAGATGCTGATTTGAGAAGTACAATGCAACAACCACCTGAAACCTATGATCTGACTACTGAAAAGGTGAGAAAAGAGCAAACCTCAAATTCCTTTATTCACCTTAACAAGAGTGTCTGCCAGTACTTTATCAATGACAGACTGTCACTTCTTGTGACCAGACCACAGTACCTGTTAAGTCCAAGGTTATGTTTGTATGATGAATCTTTTGCATCAGTAGCTGATACCAGGTAGTTTTTCATTGTTTTCATGAAATTGTTTTTTATGTTGCACAGACTGTTATGGAAAGTCAGCCTGGAGGAGGCGGTGCCCCCAGGCGTTTTGTCACACAGAGACCAGGTCTGTCTGTCCGTTCCCTTCACCCTCTCCCTCGGGTTGGCATTCGTCTTCCTAACCGGTCACCATCACCTTTAACATCCTCGGCTCCTGGGGTTGCCGTCATACGTCTACAGACCCCTGGAGGCCAGGGCACCGCTCGTAGTGACGGGAACCTGGGCCCCCAGCAGGCAGTCCAGGACTTCGGAGGGAGAGGTGGTCTGCAGGATCAGATTCAGACCCTGGGCTCTGAGGTGCGCAGCTTGGGTCTGGCAGTGAAGATGCTGGTGGAGCAGCAGTGCCGCCTGGAAAGGGAGCAGGCGCAGCAGACACACATTCAGAAGCAGATCCTCAACACTCTCCAGAGTTTCGCCTCCAAACTGGGACGTTGTAGCAGTGTTCAACAGCAGCACAACAAAACTCCATCGCCCTCTGATTTGCCAACAGCTTCTGCATCTACCTCCTTCAGCCAAGACACCTTCAACTTCAGTCAAGGCACGTACACTCAGTGCAGCCAAACCCAGCCAAGCTACAACTCCTTAGAGAGTTTAGAAAATGTAGAGGCCTTTAAACTGCCAGGACTGAGCCCTTCAAGCATGAATGGGTTTCCACCATGTAGCAATGCTGAGAACCTCCCACTTACTCACACTCCCCCTCAAACACAAGCATATGCAGCTGCATACCCACTGCAAAACAGTCAAACACTCATGCCACCCTACACACAGTCCTATGTCTCTACATACAGCCAGTCACACTCGCAGACTTTCAGAGGACCAGAGAGTAAAACATCTGATTTCCCAAGCAGCGGTCCAGCGAGGACTCTCCAGGACTGCAGTGTGTCCACCCAGCCGGCGATGAACTCCAACCACTCATCACAGGATCAGCAGATCAATATTATCAAAGTGGAAGGGCCTTAAAGGACTTCAGATGCCACTGTGTGTTTTGGGACCATAAGGGCTTGGATGTGCTTTTTTAGAGTCACTTCAGAATAGTTATGTAAGACACGTGTTTTTACAATGAACACATGCTGTAGCGTTTCTTAAATTAATTTATTTTTTTTCCAAAGTACATTTTAAGAGAATACAAACAGCAATAGAATAAAGGGATTGCAATGCTATGATTTGTTTTTACAATAGGCAATGATTACAAAGTTAGAGAAAATGATGAGTTATATGCAGGCACTTCACATTCATTTGTCATTTTTTAACAACACTTCTTGTTCATTTTGTATCTATTATTTTTGTATAACTAGGACTGGCATTAAGAACTGTTAGTTTTCATACCTCTATGCTAACTGATTAACAAAATAAAGAGATGGTTGTGATCCAAACACGTTCCCATTTCAATGTGTAAGGCAATGCGTGAGAAGTTAACTTTTCCACAAAAACATGTTCTTCATTTTTAATAAGTAATCATTTCTCAGTGGAAGATAACAGTGTCACTTCAGTTGTTAATGTTTGTCAGACCCTGCTGATAGCACATAGCTCTTGATGTAAAGGGGAGAGGGTGAAGCCAACAGCTGGTGTCAAATCCAGTTCATCCTCTGTGACTCCAGGTGGAGGGGTGAAACGAAAGCGCTGGAGGAGGGAGGTGAAGAAGAGGAACAGCTCCATCCTAGCCAGACTTTCTCCCAGACACATCCTGCGACCTGTAAGAGAACAAGCTTCGGGTAATCTGAAAAACTTAAATTGGCATTGACAAGAAGTGAGGGCTGAGCGTGCTAACCTGCAGAAAAAGGCATGAAGGCGTCTCTCTTGACAAACTTCCCATCCTTTTCCAAGAAATGGGCAGGATTAATGGTGTGTGGGCTCTCCCACTCACTTTCATCCCATAGAACAGATGCCAAAAGAGGATACACAGTGGTCCCCTTGAGAAAAGCAGTTTATTAATACTTAAATGTTTTAAAGAGCAGTACAAACTACTATCTTTAAACAGCTTTCTAGAATCAAGCACGTCGTTGCATCTTGTTTCATAATTTTTCATGAACTTGTTTTAATCAGTCAGATTTTCACCTTTCTAATAAAATAGCCCTGGAAGGTCACATCTGTGCTTGTGATGTGAGGAAGAGAGATTAGAAGGATATTCGCCAGTCTCTGTGTCTCATGGACGACAGCGTCAGTGTACGGCAGGTTCTTCCTGTCTTCTACCTGGACCTGACGGCTCCCAACCACCCTGCTCAGCTCCTCCTGGACCTGGTCTGGAAAATAGAAAATGAAAGAGGACGCAGTGGCTAAAGAACAAAGCAGCAGTAAAGCATATTTTTCTTGCCATTTCTGCAGAAACACTAAACATAATTGCACCTCACCAAACTCATATTACTGAACACAGATTCATCTCAATGTCTTGGGGGAGAGAAAAAAATGTCAGACCAGCTGGAGCACAACACCCACATAGATAACTGGTCAAAACTAAGGAAACTAAAGACAGTTTTTTGTCATTTATATCTGAAGGTCTCTTGGTGCATACAGTTTCAATGGCGTTCTTTTCCAGGTGCATTTGCATTTAAATGAGAATTATGCCATGACCACTGAGAATTTAACCTGTAATTTAAAATCTATGGTTATTATGGTTTCAAGTTTTCTAATTTGTTATGGCACCCTATGTGTCTGTAAGTTGTCTTTCATTGTTTTTATTTGTTCACTTTGTATTTATTTAATTGCATTTTTATGGTAATTGGATTTATCTATTAAATAGCTCACACATGTGAATGGATTTAAGAGTTACAGGCAATGTGAGACCAACGTTAGACTAATGGTGACGCAGAGGAATTGTAAATGCACACACAGCTACACTGGGGACTGGGGAAAAAATGACATGGCCTGGTTTAGACTCCCCCTGCAGAAGAAACAAAGAAGGTACAAAAGTAAAAACCTAACTAAGGGGAAATCCAAAAACTGATAATACTGCATTGCAAAAGAGATTTGTGGTGTCTGTCCTGAGTACAATAAGTGCAACAGGTCTGATACAAGCATTAATTTTTACCTTGTATTTGAGGATATTTGGCCATGAGCAACAGACCCCATCTCAGTGTAATTCCTGTGGTATCAGTCCCAGCCGCAAAGAGGTTGCCAACAGTTGACACAAGGTTCTCTTTGTTGTAGTACGAGTCCGTATTCCCTAAATCCTTCTGAACAGGTACAAAGTTAAATGTGTTTATATTTCATTGAAAAGGAGCTCTAACCATTTTTCATCTTCCAGCTATTGATTGTTTTCTTAAAAATGGAATGATGATGTTTTATTAACTCAACTTAAGCATCAATTAAGTCATAAAAAATCCTAAAATTAATCATTTAAATTAATTTAATCTAATTAAAATAATCTAAACCTTACATTATGATATGACACTAGATTTCAATACCTCTAGCTTCTGTTTGTGGGCCAGAAAGGAGTCCACAAATCCTCTGCACATCTGAGCATTCAACGTTTCTTGTAAATGTCTGGTCAGCTTCGTTATTTGTTTTCTATTGTCAGCAACGTTCTTCCTGAGACGCTTCCTGTTGCTTACCCATTTGAACATCCAAGGGAAAACATTGTACAACTGTGGTAAATAAATAGAAAATAAAACACATTCAACCAGTCTGTATTGTTTACAGTCTTTGACTGAACAAATAATACAACACAACATATAATATGAAACAACAATAAAGCTTTACATCCATGCTAATGGCCCCATGAGGCTGTGATTCTCATTACACCCCACGAAACAAAATTGTTGGATGAAAGTTTGGCACCAGAAGGTGGCACCAGAGGACCAGGCAATATTGTTACCTACATCAAAAGGGATTATCTTATAACAAGGGCTCTATTTTCATTGAACTCAAAGCACATATCCAAGTGGAATCTCCCAGCGCAAGCACACAGGGGTGTGACCATCTAATTTTTGCAGTAGTCATGACTAGTTGCAGTAGGACTGAGGAACACGGGCTGAATACATCAGGCTATTAGTTGGTGGATGACAAACGTCAATAATGGCCAATCAAATTTAACAATTTGCTGCAGTGCTCTTGACACTTTATGATGCCAAGATGTTGAACTATGCTGTATATATTTGTTAGAATACTTTCCAATGTGCTGGCTATGTCTTAACATGCTGTAACTACTCAGCGACATCAGACAAGGATCCTTATATTGTCATTTCTTGCTGGTTTGAAATTCTATGACACATCACAGCCTAGTCCATGTTCCTGAGGAATTGACAGCAACAATTTCAATGGGAGTAATGGAGCCTCTCTTGACCTGCCCAGCTGGAGACATAAAGTTCTATACATAGGTATGCCATCCATCCATCCATTTTCTTCCACTTATCCGGGGCCGGGTCGCGGTGGCAGCAGGTTAAGCAGGGTTGTCCAGGCGTCCCTCTCCTCGGCAACGCTTTCCAGCTCCCCCTGGGGGACCCCAAGGCGTTCCCAGGCCAGATGAGATATATAATCCCTCCAGCGTGTTCTGGGTCTGCCCTGGGGCCTCCTACCAGTTGGACGTGCCCGGAAAACCTCCAAAGGGAGGCGTCCAGGAGGCATCCTAATCAGATGCCCGAACCACCTCAACTGGCTCCTTTCGATGCGAAGGAGCAGCGGCTCTACTCCGAGCTCCCTCCGGATGTCCGAGCTCCTTTCCCTATCTCTAAGGGTGAGCCCAGCCACCCTGCGGAGGAAACTCATTTCGGCCGCTTGTATCCGCGATCTCATTCTTTCGGTCACTACCCAAAGCTCATGACCATAGGTGAGGGTTGGAACGTAGATCGACTGGTAAATCGAAAGCTTTGCCTTCCGGCTCAGCTCCCTCTTCACCACCACGGTCCGGTACAACGCCCGCATTACTGCTGATGCTGCACCGATCCGCCTGTCCATCTCACGCTCCATCTTACCATCACTCGTGAACAAGACCCCGAGATACTTGAACTCCCCCGTCTGGGGCAGTAACTCACCTCCAACCCAAAGGGGGCAGTCCACCGTTTTCCGGCTGAGAACCATGGCCTCGGACTTGGAGGTGCTGACTCTCATCCCAGCCGCTTCACACTCGGCTGCAAACCGCCCCAGTGCATGCTGAAGGTCACAGCCCGATGAAGCCAACAGAACCACATCGTCTGCAAAGAGCAGAGATGCTATTCTGAGACCACCAAACCGGACACTCTCCTCCCCCCGGCTGCTCCTTGAAATCCTGTCCATGAATATCACAAACAGAATTGGTGACAAGGGGCAGCCCTGGCGGAGTCCAACACCCACTAGGAACGTGTTTGACTTTGTGCCGAGAATGCGGACACAGCACTCACTTCGGTTATATAGGGACCGGATGGCTTGTAGCAGCGACCCCGGTACCCCATACTCCCGCAGTACCCCCCACAGGACCCCCCGGGGGACACGGTCGAAAGCCTTCTCCAAGTCGACAAAACACATGTAGACTGGATGGGCAAACTCCCATGAACCCCCCAGCAGCCCTGCAAGAGTAAAGAGCTGGTCCACTGTGCCACGGCCAGGACGGAATCCACATTGCTCCTCCTAGATCCGAGATTCGACAATCGGTCGTAGTCTCCTTTCCAGCACCCTGGAATAAACTTTCCCGGGGAGGCTGAGCAGTGTGATACCACGGCAATTGGAGCACACCCTCCGGTCCCCCTTTTTGAAGACGGGAACCACCACCCCGGTCTGCCACTCCAAAGGCACTGTCCCTGACCTCCATGCGACACTGAAGAGGCGTGTCAGCCAAGACAGCCCAACAATGTCCAGAGCCTTCAGCATCTCAGGGTGAATCTCATCCACCCCTGGTGCTTTGCCACCAAGAAGCTCTTTGACTACCTTGGAGACTTCTGCCAGGGATATGGGTGAGTCTTCCCCCGAGTCTTCAAACTCTGCCTCCTCCACTGAGGACATGTTGGTCCTCCCCTGCCGAACACGGCCTGGGCCAAGCCCCGCTTTCCCTTCCTGAGTCATCTAACAGTTTGCCAGAACTTCCTTGAGGCCAACCGAAAGTCCTTCTCCATAGCTTCCCCAAACTCCTCCCACACCCGGGTTTTTGCTTTGGTGACCACCGAGGCTGCTGTCCTTCTGGCCTCCCGGTACCTGTCCGCTGCTTCAGGAGACCTCTGGGCTAGCCAAGCCTGAAAAGCCTCCTTCTTCAGCTTAACGGCTTCCTTCACCGCCGGTGTCCACCAGCGGGTTCTAAGGTTGCCGCCTCGACAGGCACCGACGACCTTCTGACCACAGCTCCTAGTGGCCGCCTCAGCAATGGAGGCTTTGAACATGGCCCACTCTGTTTCCATGTCCCCAACCTCCCCCGGGATGCGCGAGAAGTTGAAGAGTTGAAGATCTCGCAGACAGGGCCCTCCGCCAGACGTTCCCAGTTCACCCTCACTACACGTTTAGGTTTGCCAGGTCTGTCCGGCAGCCGTCCCTGCCATCTTATCCAACTCACCACCAAGTGGTGATCAGTTGACAGCTCTGCCCCTCTCTTCACCCGAGTGTCCAAGACATACGGCCGCAGATCTGATGATACGACCACAAAGTCGATCATCGACCTGCGGCCTAAGGTGTTCTGGTACCAAGTACACTTATGAACCACCCTATGCTCAAACATGGTGTTTGTTATGGCCAGTCCATGGCTAGCACAGAAGTCCAACAACAAAGCACCACTCGGGTTCAGATCGGGGAGGCCATTCCTCCCAATCACCCCCCTCCAGGTTTCACCATCATTGCCCACATGGGCGTTGAAGTCTCCCAGCAGAACTATGGCGTCTCCAGGTGGTATCCCTTCCAGGACGCCACCCAGGAACTCCAAGAAGGCCGGGTACTCTGAACTGCTGTTTGGTGCATAAGCACAAACAACAGTCAGAGCCTTCCTCTCAGCAACTTTCAGTCGCATCGAGGCGACCCTCTCGTTCCCCGGGGAAAACTCCAACACAGCGGCGCTCAGCCAGGGACTCATGAGTATCCCCACACCCGCCCGGCGCCTTTCATCCTGTGCAACTCCGGAAAAGAAGAGAGTCCAGCCCCTCTCCAGGAGTTTGGTTCCAGATCCTGAGCTATGTGTAGAGCTGAGCCCAGCTATATCTAGCTGGTACCGCTTCACCTCCTGCACCAGCTCCGGCTCTTTCCCCGCCAGAGAGCTGACGTTCCACGTCCCTAAAACCAGTCTGCGACGCCGAAGGTCAGCACGCCCAGGTCTCTGCCCTTGCCTGCCGCCCGGCTTACACTGCACCCGACCCCGATGCCTATCCCTGCAGGTGGTGGGCCCACAGGGTGGCATATGAAAGGGGCGGGAGGCAGGAGGTTGTCCACTAATCACGATTACTTATTACTTTTTGAAGATTACTATAAAGTCTTTTGATAAGGTGTCATTGGTGCCCCTTATGTTTAATTGCGTATGATTACATAATCAAGTCTTCATTTCTTTAAATTATCTGAGTCTAACTGGTGCCTTCCAGTCATCAGCCGTGGCCTATCAACTTCCCAATTACTTGATTCCCATAGATACATTTTAAATACAGTTCATTTCAAGAAGAAATCCCACTCCTTCCCTAACATGCAGAGACTCTGACTTGTTGTCAGAGTCAACATGCATTTCATGTGTTCCCCCACCAGGATAAAGTCCCACAAAAATGTTCTTGTCTGTTAAGTGTAAATGCAATGTTTAACAAGCAAACATAGTACAGTATCTTACAGTATGGATTATTTTATGAAAGACAAAGTGGTAGGCCTACCTGCAATGAAGGTGAGCCTGAAAGTCGAATATTCTCACTTGCTCGGTCTACCATACGTGTAAACTCTGGATTACAGTAATCAAATCTGCTGCCAAAGACAATTGAACAGATGACATTCGAAACTGCATAGTTTATTGACCGCGTAGCACTAAAAGGTTTACCTAAAACAAAAAAATCGTAAATGAGTAAAACAACAAACAATATAGAATTCCATATGCAATACAATACAATACAATACAATACAGGAGAAGAATTACCTTCATGTTTTTCAAACACTTTGATCAGATACTCAGTCTCCTCAGTGATTTTCTCCTCTGCTGATTTTTTGCCCATCCCAAAGTTTCTCAGGGTGCTCAGAGCAAAACGCCTCATATTTTCCATGATTCCCCATTGGCAAACAAAATTCCTCTACCTAAAGTGAAGTACACATGTTGTATCAAAATGTAATTTGTGCCGTTTGAAATCTGATTACAATATTTTCAGAAAAACAAGAGTACGAGTTTCATAAGAATTATTTGTAGGCTACTGCAAAGTGCAACAGTTTTCCCGAGACATGTCCTCCAGGAATTAAAACATGATGCAATTTGTTGGCTTCTGAATTTTTGTGATATAACTCAGAGCTGAACTAATACATTTTGGCCACGCTAGCGGTATGACTCTAGGACTGGCGATGTCAGTCGGTCGGGTTTTCACTTATCCTGTGAAATATCTCAATATTTAGGATAGATTGCCACAAAATTTTGACCAGATATCCATGGTTTCCAGACTATACCACATGCCAGACTATGGCATGTGGTTTGGTACACACATTCATTCAGCTCCTCCTAAGGGATCCCAAGACATTCCCAAGACAGTTCAAATACAGTACGTACAGTACAGCACGTATGGCAGCAATCTTACCTGGGTCCAGTTTTAAACTTGCTGTAATTGGAAGCTATGGTGAAAGAGGCTTATGTTATAATCCTTGTATTTTTCTACCAATACACCAATACTGCTTTTTATTTAAAGTAATGAGTATAAAACAACTGTGCCTGTCTAGAATGAACCAAAAAAATAAAGATTCTGGTAGAAATTTGATTATTATAGTTCCAAGAGAACAAATCATGCTTTCAGTCATGAAGATAATCTCATAATTGTGCACTTATATTGCAGACAATGATTTTATTTTTTCAATTTTGCCCAAACTTAATATGTAAGATCTGTCTTTGGTATTCTGAATGGCTAATATACTTCATTAAGCAATATCTTTTATGTAGAAATCCTAAATAGATTCAGTATTGTGGCCTATGTTGGCAGGCAATTACAATCAGAAACATGAGAAAAACACACCTACTGTAATAAATTAATATATTTATTAATGTCATAAATTGTACATAAGGAAAAAATATATTTCTCTCTCTCTCTCTCTCACACACACCCACACACACACGGGGTTTGTTTTGATGCTGACAAAGTGATGTTAACCGGTATGACGACTGATTGCAGGATTCAAGGCGACTATTTTTGGGTTAGCCAGATGTGGTGAACATG
Organism: Macquaria australasica; assembly: GCA_005408345.1. Classification (NCBI taxonomy): domain Eukaryota; kingdom Metazoa; phylum Chordata; class Actinopteri; order Centrarchiformes; family Percichthyidae; genus Macquaria; species Macquaria australasica. The sequence goes on from SEMN01001298.1 coordinate 68,090, forward strand.
TAACGTTAAGTGTGACCCCTCGGCCTCGAATAACCAATATGTTGGCTGATTGTGTGGTTGGTTAGTGTTTGGTGTTGCTGTCAAGGACGTGGCTAACGTTACTGCTGTGTTGATTTGCCTGGTGATTTATGAAATGTGAATTACGAGTGAAGACAAGCGCTTTTCATTAACGTGTTATGTTTAAAGTTACACTTGATTAGCATGGACTCAGCTGCTTAGCGGTGAAATGTTAGGGTAATAGGCCCTATTAATAACTTTGTTATAACGTTAACGTTACTAAACGTTACCTTTGAGCTCTAAGTTAGCATAGCCTAGCTAACATTAAAACGATGTTTGCTGGTTATAATTTAACTGTTTAACTAACTGATCAATGCTGTTGAGAGCTAGCAATCAGCAACTTAGAACTCAGCTGCTCCGTTACTTGGTGGCTAACGGTAAAGTTACCTAGTTTACTAACGTTTTGTAGTTTTAGTTGACCCATATGTAAAAAATAATCTCATCTACTCTACACTGATGGGTGGAGTGATGCCAGCCTCCCTGATCTCTTTGGTCCTTTTAGTAAAGCAATTAAATGCACAGCCGACAAACATAGTTGCAATACCCAGGTAAGATGGCGGACGGTAATCCCATGAGTTATGACATCAGCTACTGTTTTATAAAGATGGACGACATGACACTGCAGTATTGGTCATAAGCCCCGCCCCGCCGCGGATAAGAAATGGGCCAAACTGAAAAGTCAAAGTACACGTCAAATAAATTTTTCCCAAACATGGTTTCTGTCATTTTAGGTAGTTCTTATCATGCTGATGTTTGTTCAAGTGTTCGTTTTTCTGATAAGTTTGTTTTTAATTAGTTATTTGACACAGGGTGTCACGTCATGATTGACAACTGTGAGTGTGCTTGCGATTGGCTCAGGCGGCTGTATAGGCGGGAACTCGACAGGATCACTACGGTGCAGACTGCAAATGCGCAAGATGGCAGCTCCTGTATCCGGGGTATTTTGGCTTTATTTTTTACAGTGGGAGGAAGTGGAGGCGCGTTGTCCATCTTTATAAACAGTCTATGGGCCTTTCTCAATCTGCGTTCTTCTTTGTACTCGTGTTCTTGTGCCCTTGTGAAACGTCATCTTTTGCGGCCCAAGTACTGTCCCAATACAAAAGTTCGCATTTCGCCAAGAACGGTTAAAATTCCCGGAAGTGTTCTCGACACGCCCATTTTACCGAGGATGCATCGGTTGGTAACTTGTATGGACTTGACAGCACAAACATCCCACCATTCATTTCGGCATTCAAGCGGGGAACAGAGAGCAGCAGAGGCCAACAAACAACCAACAACGGTACGTTTTTTACAATTTTCGTATGGTATTTCATCACTAAATTCACTTCTGTGAGTGTTTGAGGCGAGAAATTAACTGTGTAGAATTCGAAAATTGTCAGTGTTACAAAAATTGATGTTTTATATCTATGGCCCAAGCCACCTCAGCTTACTCCTGTCGCGGCCACGCCACAACTCCTCGGAACATAGACATAAAACAGTACATGCGACATTACGTCATAACTCATGGGATAACCGTCCGCCATCTTACCTGGGTATTGTTTACAGTCACCACCGATGGGCAGCAACTGTGTTTGTTGGCTGTGCAGCATTTAATTGCTTTACTAAAAGGACCAAAGAGACCAGGGAGGCTGGCATTACTCCACACGGCAGTAAAGAGTAGATGAGAGATTTATTTTTTACATATCGGTCAACTAAAATTACAAAAAGTTAGTAAACTAGGTAACTTTACCGTCATTTACCAAGTAACAGGCCAGCTGAGTTCTAAGTTATTGCTGATTGCTAGCTCTCAGCAGCATTGATCAGTTAGCTAAACAGGTATTATAACCAGCAAACTGTTAGCTACGCTAACTTAGAGCTCAAAGGTAACGTTTAGTAACGTTATAACAAAGTTAATAATATCACTAATTAATTAATTTTTAAGTAATTTTTTTTCGGAACGAGGATGATTTTTTGAGCTTTTCCACAGCGAATAAAGGCATCAACCAATCACGTCGTGCGGAACGGATGTCACATCACAACTCTAGCGGACCTGTTGATTGTTTCTCATCACCCTGTTCACCAAAATTACATTGCTAGTGACTATAAAATCTGCTGCTCTATCCTTACCATGTGAACCATTTAAGTCACTGCCTACTGGAAAGACCTCTCTCTCTCCAAACTCCACAGCATGGTTGACCAGTGCCTGCTTCACCGTCTTGTATCCTGCCAGGATTACCACTTTCTTGGGTCCAAAATATACTGTGAACACTGATCCATATTTCTTGGAAAGCTATGAAGCACAAAGCAGACAATGTTGTGATCATTACAACTTTGAAAAAAGTCAGGATTTCTTTTACATTTTACATGATTTTATATTTTATGCCCTGAGTATCATGACAACTCTTATTCCAAACACAGATGAACAAAGCTGCAGTAAAGTGTCCAGAACATCTTGTATCCTTCAGTAGGCTATGTCTATTTAACAGTGTTTATATTATTAATTACTACTAAACCGCCTAGTGTGGCCATCTAGAGTATATTACTCAGTGACTCTCCCAAAATCCCAAACCAAAAGATGCAATAACAGCAAATCATAGCCTAAATCTTTTTTTCTCAAATGGTAACCACTAATAATTACATTTTCCTTTTGTCATAATTTTGAGAAAAGCTTGTATAATTACAACCTATTTTCTCAAAATTAGAAGATACAGATTTTATAATCATGAGATTAGTTTTTTCTAAATTACATGATTAAGTCATAACTACTTCATTAACTAAGTCATAATTACAAGAAAGCAAATTTGTTTTCTTCAGTAGTAGTAATAGGGCAGGTCTAGACCATTAAAGAGCCAGGTCTAGACCTGCTCTATTTGAAAAGTGCCCTGAGATAACTTCTGTTTTGATTTGGCGCTATATGAATAACATTGAATTGAATTGTTGGCATTATTTTCCAGATATGTTTTATAATATACATTTAATGATTAATATATATATATATTCAATACATTTAAGGTGCTCTTAAGTCTGAAATTAAATATGTTCAATGTCAGTGAAGGTTATGAAATATTTCTGTTGCAGTAACTATTTCCACAAACAGGTCAGAGTATTGTCCAACTTTCAGTCTTTAATTACAAAGAATACTTAACTAAAGATTATGTATGCTATAGAATATACATATTAATTGTGGAGCCTGTATGTACCTTAAAAAGAGTGGTGTGTGGTCTCTTGAGATCTAGCTGCAACAAGTTACCAAGCAGGGGGAGAGGTTTAGGTCCTGGAGGCTCCCTTCTCTGTTCTTGGGAGCTGAATCTGGAGTAAAGGAGGTGCAGGACCAGCAGGCCCACAATGGCCGCCAGCAGGGAGGCTGAAGTGGGGTACTGGAAAAGATCTTCCAACATGGTCGTAGTCACCTGCAGCTTCCCCTGACTCTGTTCAGGAACACAAACCCTCTCACTGATCAGTTGTCCTCACAGACATTTTGCTCCTCCTCTCATGTAGACTTCGATCACCCAGAGCAGAACGTCATCAGCCTTATGTAAGCAATCTTAATGGATTTCAATTTTGGTTGGTAGTTACAGCCTCATGCACCTCATAATACAGGGTCAACCCAGTTAGCAGAGGTTGTCAGCAGATCATTACAATATGAAGCACTGCAATACCTGTACAGAAGCAGAGCCCAGGAGTCAAGAGTTCTTACTAGCTCGATCCACCATAGGTCTGAAAAAGTTTAGTGGTTTCTTTGGCTCAATTCCCCACAATTAGAATTCAGTTACAGCATGCGGCAGGTTCATATTAAAGACTAAAGAAAAAAATCCAAAGATTTGAGGGTTTTGTCAGAAACAAACAAACCTAATGCTTTTTTGCCCATTCCAAAGTCTTTCAGTTCAGTGCAAAATGCCTCATTACTTTCCACAAGTCTCCACTGATGAATATAATTCACAGAATAAAGGCACTTCATCTCAGTTTCTCATTTGGATTTTTCTTTGTTGTGTTGTTGCACCCACACTCAGTAAACTGTTGAGTCAACAATCAGTAATGTTTCAGTAGCATTGCAATGGTAAATGGACTTTTGTAGCGCTTTTCAACCTTCCTGCCATGGAAGGTAATGGCCTCCATCAGGAGCAACTTAGGGTTCAGTGTCTTGTCCAAGGACACTTCGACATGTGGACAGGAGGAGCCTGGGCACTGGGATTAATGGACGACCCGCTCTACCTCCTGAGCCCCATGACTCTCTGAAGCTTTTCACTGTGCAAAAGTTGAGCTAGAATAGCAATTTCAAAAACCCTGCAGAGAAAGGAATGAATGCAGCTCTTGTCACAAACTTTACGTGTTCATTCAGGAAGTGTGCTGGGTTGAATGTGTGTTGGCTCTCCCGTTCACTTTCATCAGGAAGGACAGACCTCAGGAAAGCATACACAGTTGTTCCCTGTCAAAATAAATAAAAGAGACGTTACCTCCACTTTATCTCACCTCATCCTCATAACAGGTTGGAGAGACAATACAAGAATAGACAAGGTTAGGCAACGAAAGACGTAATGAAGTGTTGCAATGGTAAATGGACTTCACTCATATAGCGCTTTTCAACCTTAACAGTTCCAAAAGCCCTTTACAGTTTGGTCTCATTCACACATACACACACCGATGGCGACTTGGCTGCCATGCAAGGTAATGGCCTCCATCAGGAGCAACTTAGGGTTCAGTGTCTTGCCCAAGGACACTGAACCAGCATCTCTCTTTCTAAAATTCCCTTCCTTATCTAGGAAATGGGCTGGGTTAAAAGTGTAAGGCTTTTCCCATTCATCTTCATCCTGAAGAGCAGATGACAGCAGAAGATGCACTGGAGTCCCCTAAAATATGTCAGAGATGATAACATGTTTTAAGGTTGTACATGTTTTTCGTGGTTCCAGAATTACTTTGCATGTATATGTTTTTATGGCAATGAAATTGATAATATTGCAGCTAATTTTTAATACCACAGCTTCACCAGAAAACAAATCCAACTTCATCCTCTGAAAAATATCAGTCTGAGTCACTACTGTGACACAAATTCCTGACAAACTAATTCAAACTCAACACTGAGGGCTGTACATTAATAGCTAATAAATATAGCAAACATATTGGAATTTGGTGAATGACATTTTACCATGTCACACCCCCAATAAAGTCAACAATTTAAGCATAATTGTGTTATGTCAGGACATCTCAGAGTGATCCCTCTTAGAAGCACAGAAAATAACGCATCCACTGCATATGGGGGTAAATAACTGCCATGATCAGAGGATTAATCAAATTTGTAAGGTTTAGTTCATCACAGTGTTCCAGATGCTCTTGGTGCCAAATGATTAAAGTGAATTAAAGTTCTCTTTCCAACCATACTAAATGGACACAGGTACATTGTAAAAGTTTGGTGGAAACACAACATGTGAAGTTCTTTGTTTTTAGAAATTGGTTATACCTTCTTGAAGAAGTAGCCCTGGAAAGTGACATCTCGGGAGGTGCGATGTGAAACTGAGGGGATAGTGTTGGCCATTCTCTGTATTTCGTGGATGACAGCATCAGTGTACGGCAGGTTCTTCCTGTCCTCTACCCGGACCTGACGGCTTCCTACCACCCTGCTCAACTCCTCCTGGACCTGGTCTGTGATATGAAAGGTGAGAAAAAGCTTATTATCATTGTTATGCTGTGAATGAGAGTGCAGGGCTGGTTAAATACAGTCACTGAATGTCATTTACAGCCAAATGGTGCTGTAACATGAGCTTCCTATCAGCTGTGTACCCTCTCTTGTTTTGAGCCACCTGCTATGGTCAATTCATTGAAGTGACAATGAGAACTCATTTTTTGTTTGTTTGTTTTTGTAAATTTTAATCATTATCAAAATTATCATCAGAATAACAGTTGGTAAACTACACTTCAGGTAGGAAGCACTCAGTGGAGACAGCGAAGATTTCACCTTAAACAGCAGCTCTATTGTGAGC
>SEMN01001299.1:0-74048 GCA_005408345.1 Macquaria australasica
GGGGGCTCAGGGTCACCTGAGTCAGCCCGACTATAAGCTTTATCAAAGAGGAAAGTCTTAAGCCTACTCTTAAATGTGAGGAGGTTGTCCGCCTCCCGTACACAAACTGGGATCTGGTTCCACAGGAGAGGAGCTTGATAGCTGAAGGCTCTAGCTCCCATTCTACTTTTAGAGACTCTAGGAACCACAAGGAACCCTGCATTCTGGGAGCGCAGTGCTCTAGTGGGGTAATAGGGTACTATGAGCTCCTTAAGATATGATGGTGCCTGACCATTTAGGGCTTTGAAGGTGAGGAGAAGGATTTTAAATTCTATTCTGGATTTTACAAGGAGCCAGTGTAGAGAAGCTAATATTGGAGAAATATGTTCTCTTTTTCTGGTTCTTGTCAGTAAACGTGCCGCAGCATTCTGGATCAGCTGGAGAGTCTTAAGGGATTTATTGGGGCAGCCTGATAATAGAGAGTTGCAATAGTCCAGCCTAGACATAACAAATGCATGGACTAGTTTTTCTGCATCTTTTTGAGATAGGATGTGTCTGATTTTTGCAATGTTACGTAAATGAAAAAAGGCAGTTCTTGAAGTTTGTTTTATGTGGGAGTTTAAGGACATATCCTGATCAAAGATAACTCCAAGATTCCTTACGGTGTCACTGGAGGCCAGGGCAATGCCATCTAGAGAAACTATATCTTTAGATAATGTGTTTCGAAGGTGTTCGGGGCCAAGTACAATAACTTCGGTTTTGTCTGAGTTTAACATCAGAAAATTGCAGGTCATCCGGGTTTTTATGTCCTTAAGGCATGCTTGAAGTTTAGCTAATTGATTGGTTTCATCTGGCTTGATCGATAAATATAATTGGGTATCATCTGCATAACAATGAAAATGTATGGAGTGCTTCCTAATAATATTGCCTAAAGGAAGCATATACAAGGTAAATAGAATTGGTCCAAGCACAGAACCTTGTGGAACTCCGTGACTAACTTTGGCGTGCATAGAGGATTCATCATTAGCGTGTACAAACTGATATCGATCTGATAAATAGGATTTAAACCAGCTTAGTGCAGTACCTTTAATGCCAATAAAATGTTCTAGTCTCTGTAATAGAATGTGATGGTCAATGGTATCGAATGCAGCACTAAGATCTAGTAAGACAAGTACAGAGACAAGTCCTTTGTGTGATGCAATTAGAAGGTCATTTGTAACTTTCACCAGTGCTGTCTCTGTGCTATGATGCACTCTAAATCCTGACTGAAAATCCTCAAACAGCTTGTTGTGTAGAAAGTCACACAACTGATTGGCGACTGCTTTCTCAAGGATCTTAGAGAGAAAAGGAGGGTTAGATATAGGTCTATAATTTGACAAAACCCCTGGATCAAGAGTGGACTTTTTAAGAAGAGGTTTAATTACAGCTACTTTAAAGGACTGTGGCACATAGCCTTTTAATAAGGACAGATTGATCATATCTAGTAAAGAAATGCTAACTAAGGGTAAAATTTCTTTAAGCAGCCTAGTTGGGACGGGGTCTAAGAGACATGTTGATGGCTTAGATGAGGAAATCATGGAAGTTAGTTGATTAAGGTTGATGGGAGAAAAGCAGTCTAAATGTACAGGTTTTACAGTTGTTTCTAAGGTTCCTGTGTTAGAAGATAAGTCAGTACCAACTGAGGGCAGGAGGTGCTGAATTGTGTCTCTAATAGTTAGAATTTTATCATTAAAGAAGCTCATAAAGTCATTACTACTGAGGTCTATAGGAATACATGGCTCAACAGAGCTGTGACTCTCTGTCAGCCTGGCTACAGTGCTGAACAGAAACCTGGGGTTGTTCTTATTTTCCTCTATTAATGATATAATTTGCGGGTTATACCATGGAGCTAACCTCCTCTGTTATCTTCTTTTTTAGAGGGGCGATAGAGTCGAGTGTTATTCGTAGTGAGCCTGCAGCACTATCAACAAGATGATCAATTTGGGAGGGACTAAAGTTAGCATAGGAGCCATCAGTTACATTGAGACATGGAACTGAATTAAATGCCGATGGAATCACTTCCTTAAATTTAACTACAGCACTATCAGATAGACATCTAGTGTAGGAATGTTTGCCTAATGGCGTGTAGTCCAGTAATAGGAATTCAAAAGTTAATAGAAAATGGTCTGATAAAAAAGGATTCTGTGGAAAGACTATTAGATGTTCAATTTCAATCCCATAAACAAGAACAAGGTCGAGGGTGTGGTTAAAACAGTGAGTGGGTTTATGTACACTCTGACAGAAGCCAATCGAAACTAGTAATGAGATAAACGCAGCACTAAGGCTATCATTTTCTACATCCACATGAATATTAAAATCACCTACAATAATTATTTTATCCGTTTTAAGGACTAAACCTGATAATAACTCTGAGAATTCAGATAAAATTCAGAATACGGTCCAGGAACTCGGTACACTATAACAAATAGAATTGGCTGTAGTGTTTTCCAGGTTGGGTGTGAAAGGCTAAGAACAAGGCTTTCGAACGAGTTATAATTTAGTTTAGGTTTAGGTTTAGGTTTGCTAAAGTAAAGGAAAAGGGTGCAGGAACTGGCAGGGAAGAGAGAGCGCCACACTGAAAGCTGGGACTTTTATATCTGGAGGAGCACTGGGCCCAGGTGCTCCAGATCTGGTTGGACACTGCACCTCAAATGACAAAAGAGACAGGTTGCATGTCAAGTCTCTTATTTGATATTTCCTTGCTCCATGCTTGAACTGGAAGTTGCATGGTTTTCTTGTGTCTCTCCATGCATCCCCAGTGGGAGGGACTTGAGATGTACCCACAGTAACTGACACAGCACAGACACACAAGCAGGCTAAGCAGGGCCCGTCACAGAGCAGGAGGGAACTTAACAGAGGTTTTACAGGTTGAGCTGTATCTGCCTATCGGGGTGAAGTTAAGAAGACAACCGTCTGTCCTTTCTAACTTTCTCTGTAATCACTCATTTTACATATCAATACAGACGATCACACAGCTGTTGTCATTAATCTGTATTTATGTTGATTTTGTCAGATGACACAATATATAGTGAATTCGACTGCATTAAAACACTCTATAGGTGACCAGACAGGGCAGGAGGCAGGAGGGACAGAATGGAGGTTTAATGGGCTGATACTCATTAGAGTATCGGCCTGTCCCTGTAGCCTTCTCCAGAGTTGACTTTTCTGGGAGAGAAGTAAGGGAGGGTCTTTTATTTTTTCTCATCCTGGATTTATACTTTAAACCTTGTGAGGTTTCATGTAAAATGTGGTTGTCATGCCTGTTGTGGCAGCAACCTAAGAAGCCGCTGCTGGTCTCCTGTACGGAGGCCATCAAGATGAAGAGGGAGGCCTTTCAGGTTTGGTTGGCCCAGGGGTCTCCTGAAGCAGCAGACAGGTATCAGGAGGCCAGAAGAACTGTGGCAACGGTGGTCACCAAAGCAAAAACCTTGATGTGGGAGGAGTTTGGGGAGGCTATGGAGAAGGGCTTTTGGCCTTAAAGCTGGGGTAGGCAACATCTGTGCAACCTAGGCAAAACCTTCCGCCTCTCTCTCTGCTGCCTCGTATCACTCCGCTAAGCCCCTCCCACCAAACCCACAACTTCGACAGGCAGCAGGAGTCGGTTCCGCTGCTAAACGTATCCCTAGTAGGGCTCGCTCTCCACAGCATGAGCCTCACCGAGACCGTGGTCCCTCCCGCCGCTACTTGTCTTCTCAAAGACACCCATCCACCGCTTCGCGGCAGCAGAGCAGAGCGCCCCAGGCTTCAGAGGCAACTGCAACACCGTCGAGCAGTGGGAAGAGAGACTAGTACACCACACACACACCACTGTCCCCCGTCCAAAGTAATTCCCCACTGTTTGTCATCATACCTCTTTGCCACTTGTCGTTACGAGCGCCATAATGAGCCTGAAGCTCCGTGTGGAGCTGGGACATGCAGCTTTGTACTATACATGGCTGTAAGCAAAGGAGGTATTGGAAATTTATCACAAGTTTCAGGATTTTTGGCAGGATTTTCCTCCACTGAATCAGGTGTGCATGCGCATCTGCTCTTGTAGCTTAGCCAATACCAACGCACTGTCTCTCTGAAATAACCTGTGATAGGCTAAAGTCTACCATCACGGGCTAGATTTTCTGAAGCCTGAAAACAGAGGCAAAGGGGGGGCTGAAGTAGAGGTTTGCTCTCAGACCATTTGAATTACAATATGCTGCACGGTTAATATGGCATTTTTGCCCAATGACGCCAAAAGAAAACTGCCTACCCAGCCTTTAAGGAAGTTCTGGCAAACCGTTAGCAGGGCTTGGCTCAGGCTATGTTCAGCAGGGAAGGAGAACTGCTGACCCTGACTGGGGATATTGTCGAGCAGGTGCTGATGGCTGACGTGCTGAGGTGAACATATTGTCTCATTTCCGGTTGTCTGTGCTTCTGTGTTACTGGTAGCAAATGTTGCTGCTCTAGCTAAACCCAGTTAATTCTGATGTTTTCTTTACTATAGCGGTTAATTACCCGCTATACATTTGAGGATACACTAGTTCTGTTTAATCACTCTTAGTTCTCTCCTGTTAGCGACTTTCCACTAATCCCACGGTTGTTTACATGCTAGTTAGTTGCTTGCTACTGTAATTTGGCTTTTAGCTCAGTTAGTGATGGCTTCTCTCTCCCCCTCTCCCTCTCATGCTCTTGCTCGGTGTGTCAAATATTTAGTTATTCCTCTGCCTCCTTTAGCGATAATGGTACGTGTAACAAATGTAGTTTATTCACTGTGTTGGAGGCGAGGCTCAGTGAGTTAGAATCACGGCTTCACACCATGGAAAGTCAGTCAGCTGTAGCTAGCCAGCCCCTAGCTGGTGCGAGCTGACTAAAGGTAGCTTCTGCTAGCCGTCTCCTGGCAACTCCCGAGCAGACGGGAAGGTTGGCTGGGTGACTGTCCGAAAGAAGCATAGCCCTAAACCAAAGCCCACGGTTCACCACCAACCCGTTCACGTTTCTAACAGGTTCTCTCCACTCAGTGACACACCTGCTGAGAAACCAACTCTGATTATTGGCAGCTCCATTTTGTGAAACGTGAAATTAGCGATACCAGCGACCATAGTCAAATGCATCCCAGGGGCCAGGGGGGGCTGAAGTAGAGGTTTGCTCTCAGACCATTTGAATTACAATATGCTGCACGGTTAATATGGCATTTTTGCCCAATGACGCCAAAAGAAAACTGCCTACCCAGCCTTTAAGGAAGTTCTGGCAAACCGTTAGCAGGGCTTGGCTCAGGCTATGTTCAGCAGGGAAGGAGAACTGCTGACCCTGACTGGGGATATTGTCGAGCAGGTGCTGATGGCTGACGTGCTGAGGTGAACATATTGTCTCATTTCCGGTTGTCTGTGCTTCTGTGTTACTGGTAGCAAATGTTGCTGCTCTAGCTAAACCCAGTTAATTCTGATGTTTTCTTTACTATAGCGGTTAATTACCCGCTATACATTTGAGGATACACTAGTTCTGTTTAATCACTCTTAGTTCTCTCCTGTTAGCGACTTTCCACTAATCCCACGGTTGTTTACATGCTAGTTAGTTGCTTGCTACTGTAATTTGGCTTTTAGCTCAGTTAGTGATGGCTTCTCTCTCCCCCTCTCCCTCTCATGCTCTTGCTCGGTGTGTCAAATATTTAGTTATTCCTCTGCCTCCTTTAGCGATAATGGTACGTGTAACAAATGTAGTTTATTCACTGTGTTGGAGGCGAGGCTCAGTGAGTTAGAATCACGGCTTCACACCATGGAAAGTCAGTCAGCTGTAGCTAGCCAGCCCCTAGCCGGTGCGAGCTGACTAAAGGTAGCTTCTGCTAGCCGTCTCCTGGCAACTCCCGAGCAGACGGGAAGGTTGGCTGGGTGACTGTCCGAAAGAAGCATAGCCCTAAACCAAAGCCCACGGTTCACCACCAACCCGTTCACGTTTCTAACAGGTTCTCTCCACTCAGTGACACACCTGCTGAGAAACCAACTCTGATTATTGGCAGCTCCATTTTGTGAAACGTGAAATTAGCGATACCAGCGACCATAGTCAAATGCATCCCAGGGGCCAGAGCGGGCAACGTTAAATCCTATTTAAAACTGCTGGCTAAGGATAAGCATAAATATGGTAAGATTGTTATTCACATCGGTGGTAATGATTACGCCAAATCGAAGGTCACGAAAATTAATGTTGAGTTGGTGTGTACATATGCAAAGACAATGTCGGACTCCGTAGTTTTCTCTGGGCCCCTACCTAATCTTACTAGCGATGACATGTATAGCCGCATGTCATCATTCAACCGCTGGTTGTCGAGGTGGTGTCCAGGTAATGATGTGGGCTTTGTAGATAATTGGCAGACTTTCTGGAGAAGACCTGGTCTGATTAGGAGAGATGGCATTCATCCCACTTTCGATGGAGCTGCTCTCATATCTAGAAATCTGGCCGAGTTTATTAGTGGCCCAAAGCCATGACAACTCAGAGTTCAGACCATAGACTTAATACAGTCTGTGGTCCAGACCAGGAGGCAGAGTTGCAGTCCTACATGCTTCTCTGCGCTTCCATTAGAGCAGTTACCCACCCTAAACTCCACAGAGAGGTTGTCTGCCCCCCAACCACTTAAATTATTTAAATCAAAAGTAAACAGAAGAGGAGTTACATATAAAAACCTAATAAAAAGTAAAACCACCACTGCAACAGTGCAACAAAATAGGAGAATTAAATGTGGACTCTTAAATATCAGATCTCTATCATCTAAAGCTGTTCTAGTAAACAATCTAATATCAGATTATAATATTGATTTATTTTGTTTTACTGAAACCTGGCTGTCATGATGAATACGTTACCTTAAATGAATCCACTCCCCCCCGTCACATTAATACTCACATTCCTCGAGGCACAGGCCGAGGAGGTGGAGTTGCAGCCACCATCGACTCAAGCCTATTAATCAAACCTAAACTAAATTATAACTTGTTCGAAAGCCTTGTTCTTAGTCTTTCACACCCAATCTGGAAAACACTACAGCCAATTCTATTTGTTATAGTGTACTGAGCTCCTGGACCGTATTCTGAATTTTTATCTGAATTCTCAGAGTTCTTATCAGGTTTAGTCCTTAAAACGGATAAAATAATTACTGTAGGTGATTTTAATATTCATGTGGATGTATGAAAATGATAGCCTTAGTGCTGCATTTATCTCATTATTAGATTCGATTGGCTTCTGTCAGTGTACATAAACTCACTCACTGTTTTAACCACACCATCGACCTTGTTCTTGTCTATGGCATAGAAATTGAACATCTAACAGTCTTTCCACAGAATCTCTTTTTATCGGACCACTATTTAATAACTTTTGAACTCCTATTACTGGACTATACACCATTAGGCAAATATTCCTACACTAGATGTCTATGTGATAGTGCTGTAGCTAAATTTAAGGAACTAATTCCATCAGCATTTAATTCAATTCCATATCTCAATATAACAGAGGACTCCTATGCTAACTTTGGCATCTTGTTGATAGTGCTGCAGCCTCACTGCGAATAACACTCGACTCTATTGCCCCTCTAAAAAAGAAAATAATAAAACAGAGGAGGTTAGCTCCATGGTATAACCTGCAAACCCACACATTAAAGCAAACGTCGCAAAAACTTGAAAGGAAATGGCGTTCCACCAATCTGGAAGAATCACGTTTAGCCTGGCAACATAGTCTTAAAATCTATAGGAAGGCCTTCCGTAATTCCAGAGCAGCCCGCTACTCATCATTAATAGAGGAAAATAAGAACAACCCCAGGTTTGACAGAGAGTCACAGCTCTGTTGAGCCATGTATTCCTATAGACCTCAGTAGTAATGACTTCATGAGCTTTATTAATGATAAAATTCTATTAGAGACAAAATTCAGCACCTCCTGCCCTCAGTTGGTACTGACTTATCTTCAAACACAGGAACCTTAGAAACAACTGTAAAACCTGATGTACATTTAGACTGCTTTTCTCCCATCAATCTTAATCAACTAACTTCAGTGATTTCTTCATCTAAGCCATCAGTGTCTCTTAGACCCCGTCCCAACTAGGCTGCTTAAAGACGTTTTACCCTTAGCACTTCTTTACTAGATATGATCAATCTGTCCTTATTAAAAGGCTATGTGCCACAGTCCTTTAAAGTAGCTGTAATTAAACCTCTTCTTAAAAAGCCCACTCTTGATCCAGGGGTTTTGTCAAATTATAGACCTATATCTAACCCTCCTTTTCTCTCTAAGATCCTTGAGAAAGCAGTCGCCAATCAGTTGTGTAACTTTCTACACAACAACAAGCTGTTTGAGGATTTTCAGTCAGGATTTAGAGTGCATCATAGCACAGAGACAGCACTGGTGAAAGTTACAAATGACCTCCTAATTGCATTCGACAAAGGACTTGTCTCTGTACTTGTCTTATTAGATCTTAGTGCCACATTCGATACCATTGACCATCACATTCTATTACAGAGACTAGAACATTTAATTGGCATTAAAGGCACCGCACTAAGCTGGTTTAAATCCTATTTATCAGATCGATATCAGTTTGTACATGTTAACGATGAATCCTCTATGCACGCCAAAGTTAGTCATAGAGTTCCACAAGGTTCTGTGCTTGGACCAATTCTTTCTATTTACCTTATGCTTCCTTTAGGCAATATTATTAGGAAGCACTCCAGAAATTTTCATTGTTATCCAATTATATTTATCGATCAAGCCAGATGAAACCAATCAATTAGCTAAACTTCAAGCATGCCTTAAGGACATAAAACCTGGATGACCTGCAATTTTCTGATGTTAAACTCAGACAAAACCGAAGTTATTGTACTTGGCCCCGAACACCTTCGAAACACATTATCTAAAGATATAGTTTCTCTAGATGAAAACCCTGCGCTGGAGCACAGAAGGCGTTCAAGCAAGCTTGTGAGTGAGTGAGTGAGTGAGTGTGTGTGTGTGTGTGTGTGTGTGTGTGTTTGTGTATTCATATTTGGCTGAGTGAGTGAAAGAGTGTGTGTTCATGTGCACATTTGTGTGTGTGTGTGTGTTCATGTATTGGTTATGTGTCTGGACTAGGATGGGTTGTGTTCTTTTGTTTCTTTTTGTTTATTTCTCTACTTGTGAACATTCAACGGTGTAGTTTTGATAGTGGAAACAACATGTCTTTGACTTTCATTAGTGAATGAACCTGTGTGCCCGTTTTAGGGTTAGTGTTTGTCTAATATTGTGAAATTGTATTTCCCAGGGTGGCGTAGTCAGGCTATATCCTTAAATCTTACAATATAAGGTCCCACTCTCGCCACATGTGTAAGGTGCATACTTTTTTAAACCCTGATGGTGAACTGAGTCCATATGTGCACATGATAAAGTGCGCGTGCGCGTATGTATGATGGGCCATGGCATCAAAATCTCACTCCAGCCAGGTACCCAAAGTTGGCAACCCTGCATATGTATGTACTACATACTACACACTGTGTGTTCATTGGTAGTATGCAGTATGAAACTGTTAAATCGATTTATTTTGCAGTATGCTAGGCCAGGCTTAGCCGGTTTCTGGTTTTGAAAAGCGGAAGTAAACAACAGTATGGCTGACAGCAAACCACCGCAATTGTGTAGCATCCTCTTAAGCTCTAAAAACGAAAAGTAATAACTGTAGCCTTGTCACAATTTCTGCTTGCACATGATTAAATTAGAAAAAAATGTTAGAGGTGGTACATCTATTTATATTCCTCCCTGTCAACCACTGATGCGGTAGCATTGCTATCCACCATTTCAACAATGGTGACCATGTAAATAAAGTTGAAAAAAACAAACAAAAAAAATGGGGCCCATTCCACCGCTTTGCATTGTGGGATACAGTAGGCGAGGTAGACTGGTCCCAGTGATTTTTCCGAATCAGTACGACATCTGGGTATTTCTGGCATACTGCAGATTTTGCTTTTGTTTGCATACTGCATACTACATGCTACATTTTGGCCAAATCAGTACGTACTGATAGTATTGTAGGCGGTAACATTATAACAGTGACTAAATTGGACTGGGTGTCAGGGTTTTGGCTGCTCTCCTCTCCCTCCCTTGCGTTCTCCTGTTTCCCCTCCTCCCTGTGTTCCTGTTTGTTTTGAGTCTGTCCCTCTGTGGTTGTGTGTGTCTGTGCCTGGATGTGGCTGTGGTTTCCTGCTTCCATCAATCCACCTGCGCAGCTGTAGCCCATCCACTAATCACCCCTGCAGTCCTCATATACCCGGTTCAACTCTCCAGTCTTCACCAGATCGTTCCGTTCACCAGTGTGGTAATACGGCTTGGCCAGCCACTAACTCTAGTCAACTTCTAGTGTGTTTTTTCAGCCTGTTTGACTCCTGTCTCTTTGTACTGCAGATATTACCTGTGCCTGATCTCCTGCCTGCCCAGCCTGCCATCTGTCCTATTCCAGCCCAGCCTGCCCTGTCTCGCCTGCTCCGACCACAACCACCTCTGGGTTACTCCTGGCTCCACGTCCGCTTATGACCCAGTCTGTCTACTACCTCCTGTCCAACCACCACCAGCACTGAAATAAACCAGCAGTTGAACTTTCAAACTGCAGTGTTACATGTTCTGCTTTCTGTGGTCCTCTCTTTGCCTAAATCACTACACTGGGGCTGTCAGGGGCTTGGAGCACAGGGCAACACAGAGCAGTACTTACCATTAGATTAGTTGACTACCCATACAGCTACTGTAGTCAACGTTATGTGGTGAAGCAAGTTAGCAAGTTAATGTTATGTTAGTTAACATTACTAGTGGCAGAAATTCATAGACTGTATATAAAGATGGATGACATGACAGCTCACCAAAAGTTAAGTCAAAACATCTTAATCTCCCCCTGCTGGCTGGCTGCAGTATAGGTCATAAAACCCACCCCCTCCATGTTAGAGGATGGGACATGGGGCAAACTGAAAAATCAAAGTACACATCAAATAAAAAATTCCCAAAGATGGTTTCTGTCATTTTAGTTGTCACTCTGATGTATGTTTAAGTGTTATTTTTTCTGATAAGTTTGGTTTTAATTAGTTATTTGATGCTATAAAAAGGGGGTCTGATGTCATGATTGACAACTGTGATTTGACTGTGGTCACGATTCAATCGGGCGGGTGTATGGGCTACTGCAACAGACTCTGGCTCCAAATGATGTCACCAGCACTGGCAAGATGGCAACACCCATATCTGGGATATTTTGGATTTATATTTATACAGTGGGAGGAAGTAGAGATCTATCCATCTTTATATACAGTCTATGCAGAAATGACATACTGTGCATTTACACAATCAGGATGTGTGGAACGTCTCCTTAATCTGATGCACACTTTCAGTTGCAGCTGCTCCAGAACGGCACTAGAGTAAAATGGAGAAAACTCTAAATTCAGATGAGAGAAGTTAGCCTTTCATTATCTACCTGTCATCCAGACATAGCGGTTCATGCTTCTTGTAAACAGAGCGCTTTATAATCCTCTAAGTGCAATATAATTATTAAAATTGAAGTGGAACTTTGTTAGTTAAGGTTAATACATCACAATATCTGTGTGTGTGTACTCAACTTATTAGGATGTGCCTTTAGGGCTTTGGATTTACTTACAAAACTAGACTTCTAGTTTTCTATAAATCTGTATCCTTCTGACACTTAAAATTAAAAACATGTGTTTGGGTTAAGTTGTATGAATTGAACACCACTATCATCATGGATCATCACACATCTACAAGTTTAAATTGAATTAATGCAGTCAACAACTGTTTTGTTATACTACTGATAAGAGCTGCTAGTTAAGTTTTACTTCCAGTTATGTTTCATTCAGTATCAGCACTGATCCTGGTTTCAATGTGACCAAGCAGAGATGTGTTAAAATTAAAACCAGGAGCAGTGATGTATAGAAACACTACAATGTTCCAAACATCTAGAAACTTGTCATGGGGCTGTTTGCACAGCTGCACCTTTGTTGTGAATGTTCTCATTACTATTTGACACATACAGATGCTTTGATTCATTACTTAGAACTGGACATTAAATGCCTTGTTTCCATTAAAAAAATTTCATACTAAGCATTTATAGACCAAAAAAAACTTGCTTTTTGACTTTCAAGTCACATCTCAAAGACTAAAGGCTTGATTTTTGTTACTCAAAACAGAATTGTTTTCCACTTGAAGCTATGATTTGTTTTTTATTATTGTGCATATTGCATAACATAATAATGTCTCTTGGACTGTTTAACATGTATGTTAATAGCAGGCTTTTGATTGGATGGCACAGTGTATCAGGCGATTTGTAGGTGGCCTCTATACTGTGTCTTTGGTTGCAAGACATATTTCAACATGTTTCTCCCTTGAACCTCTCTCTGTTAGTGGTCGGTTGAGTTATCTGAGGTTTCGGCATATGTCTTTGGGTTTATGATGACTGGTGGTCTTTCTCAAGAGCAGTACTGTTTTTCAGGCTCTAATGCCTCGTGTGTTAGGGCACAATTTAGTGTGGAGACCAAAGTTGCCCTCTATTTGTTGTTTTCTTTAGGCATGCTGGTTACCATTTTAGGGAACTCTGTTGTCATTGTGTCAATAGGTCATTTCAAGCAGTTGCATAATCCTACCAATGTGCTTATTTTATCTCTTGCTCTGGTTGATTTACTAGTGGGTGTTATTGTAATGCCCTTCAGTGCCATCCGGACCATTCATGGCTGCTGGTTCTATGGTGATGCCTTCTGTCTGCTGCACTCCAGTTTTGATGTGTTTCTCACCACTCTTTCTATCTTCCACCTAATTTGCATCGCTGTAGACAGACAACAAGCAATATGCAATCCTCTGCATTATTCTAGGAAAATCACAATGTCTGTGGCCTGGATTATGGTATGTGCCAGCTGGGCACTGGCTGCTGTCTACTCTTATGGACTACTTTACACAAAGGCCAACATAGCAGGGTTAGAGGATTATATGATATCAACGAACTGCCTTGGCAGTTGTAACCTTCTCTTTAACCCTTTTTGGGGAATCTTGGACAGTGTTATCTGCTTTTTCTTTCCCTGCACTGTAATGGTTTGTCTTTACACTAAAATATTTATTGTGGCTAAAGAGCATGTAAGAAAGATCGGAGATATGAGC
Organism: Macquaria australasica; assembly: GCA_005408345.1. Taxonomy (NCBI): domain Eukaryota; kingdom Metazoa; phylum Chordata; class Actinopteri; order Centrarchiformes; family Percichthyidae; genus Macquaria; species Macquaria australasica. The sequence continues at coordinate 13,118 of SEMN01001299.1, forward strand.
AATTGTTCAAATGACAGAGGAAGAGGTGGGTTGATTAAACCGTCTGAGCACAAGGCTGCAAAGACTCTGGGTATTGTGCTTGGTGCATTCATCTTTTGTTGGATGCCCTTTTTTATAGATTCGATAATTGATGCCTACACTGGCTTCAGCACACCTGCTGCCATGTTTGAAGCATTTGTTTGGTTGGGTTACTTCAATTCAACCTTAAACCCAATTATTTATGCCTTGTTTTATCCCTGCTTCAGAAAATGTTTTTATTGTATTGTCACTCTGAAAATATTTAGCTCAATTCCTCAACCATGAATATATATTAAATGACAAAACTACACTATTTAATATTTTCAATTAAGATATTTTTGAAACAAGGTCTTGCATGCATTTGCATTAGCAATAGAAAGGTCTTTGTTTTGCTGTTGTTATTAATAATTATAATATGTATGTTTGTTTTTTTCAAATACCTCTGTTGTGCAACTGTTATCAGATAAAAATGACCCTTATTCATGTTTTTCTCTGTGTGTGATTGCTTACAGACTATTTTTTTATGTCAAATTTTTCAGTATTGGAATTTGAAAAACACATATCAATAATAGCTTGTATAATAGATTCCTAGTTATATTTGAATAATGCATATTGATCAATTTATACTTATAACAATGCATACATTAATATTTTTTCTTTTAAATGGTATGTTGTGCATTACTGCATCATGTGTTTTGCCACATACTGAAGCACAAGTGTTTTTTCCCAGTAACACGGACTGAAGAGAAACTAGTCAGACCCTAAGTTTTCTCTGCATAGTTGACTATAAAATTACATGTTGAGTTAATTTAAGCATTCAAAATAGATTTTTATGTGGTTACGGTAATTGTGTATTGATTCAGAATTGCTGCATAGTCAGTCTTCAGAAACTCCAAACCTCACTGACTATATGAAAAAGCACCCTCCAACAGCATAAGTGGGAAACATCTGTGCATGAAGTGCAAACAAATTCAAAATCTGGCATAACCAACAATTAAAAATTTAATTTGTTATCTCATTATAGTATATTTCACGTGGGTTCATTTTCTAGAATGTTTAAACGCATGGTAATAGATGTAATCAAAGATGGTTATAAAAAAAAGGAATACCCCACCCTTTAGAATAAATTAATAGTAAATGTTTTTAATTAAAAGTTAATGTTTTATGTGTTGAATGTGTGACAACAAAGTGTTATACATGGTAAATACAGTGATGGAGAGAGAACTGTGTCATACTCAGGAACAAGTACTGTTTCTTCAGGGCATACTGATATTTCAATGAAGGATAGTGACAGGAAGACAGAAGGGAGACTCAGATAGGCAGAACTATAAAAAGCTCCGTAATTATGTACTTAAATCACAATTAGAAATCGTCATTTTACAAGAATGTATTCAGAGATTGCAAAAATTAATCAAAGATGGTCAGGCACCATCATATCTTAAAGAGCTCATAGTACCCTATTACCCCACTAGAGCACTGCGCTCCCAGAATGCAGGGTTCCTTGTGGTTCCTAGAGTCTCTAAAAGTAGAATGGGAGCCAGAGCCTTCAGCTATCAAGCTCCTCTCCTGTGGAACCAGATCCCAGTTTGTGTACGGGAGGCGGACAACCTCCTCACATTTAAGAGTAGGCTTAAGACTTTCCTCTTTGATAAAGCTTATAGTAGGGCTGACTCAGGTGACCCCTGAGCCCCCCCTTAGTTATGCTGCTATAGGCCTAGACTGCCGGGGGACTTCCTATGATGCACTGAGCTCCTTTCTCCTCCTCTTCCTCTCCATCTGTACGCCCTCATATCCCATCAATGCTTGTTATTAATTCAACTTCTTCCCGTAGTTGTGTGCTTTCTCTCCTCTCTCTCTCTCTCTCTCCCCTTCTGTTGCTTTCTGCTGGTATTTCTGCCTCTGGAGCTGTTGGGTCTGGGTCTGTGGTTGCTGCCGCCTGCTGCCCCCGTGCTCCTGCTCTGCACCCGCTGCTGCTATTGCTGTTGTTGCTGTTGTTATTAGTATTGCTATTATAATGTTGCTCTTAGTGTTGTTTCCGTTGGTGTTAACATCAATGCCATTACCATATCTATACTGTATTGTGCTGCTGTATGTTCTCTTTCCTCCTGCTCTCTCTCTCCCGCTCCCCCCTTCCCCCTTCAACCCAACCGGTCGAGGCAGATGACCGCCCACCTTGAGCCTGGTTCTGCTCGAGGTTTCTACCTGTTAAAAGGGAGTTTTTCCTTGCCACTGTCTTACTGAGCTTACTACTCATCATTAATAGAGGAAAATAAGAACAACCCCAGGTTTCTGTTCAGCACTGTAGCCAGGCTGACAGAGAGTCACAGCTCTGTTGAGCCATGTATTCCTATAGACCTCAGTAGTAATGACTTCATGAGCTTTTTTAATGATAAAATTCTAACTATTAGAGACAAAATTCAGCACCTCCTGCCCTCAGTTGGTACCGACTTATCTTCTAACACAGGAACCTTGGAAACAACTGTAAAACCTGATGTACATTTAGACTGCTTTTCTCCCATCAACCTTAGTCAACTAACTTCCATGATTTCCTCATCTAAGCCATCAACGTGTCTCTTAGACCCTGTCCCAACTAGGCTGCTTAAAGAAATTTTACCCTTAGTTAGCATTTCTTTACTAGATATGATCAATCTGTCCTTATTAAAAGGCTATGTGCCACAGTCCTTTAAAGTAGCTGTAATTAAACCTCTTCTTAAAAAGCCCACTCTTGATCCAGGGGTTTTGTCAAATTATAGACCTATATCTAACCCTCCTTTTCTCTCTAAGATCCTTGAGAAAGCAGTCGCCAATCAGTTGTGTGACTTTCTACACAACAACAAGCTGTTTGAGGATTTTCAGTCAGGATTTAGAGTGCATCATAGCACAGAGACAGCACTGGTGAAAGTTACAAATGACCTCCTAATTGCATCAGACAAAGGACTTGTCTCTGTACTTGTCTTACTAGATCTTAGTGCTGCATTCGATACCATTGACCATCACATTCTATTACAGAGACTAGAACATTTTATTGGCATTAAAGGTACTGCACTAAGCTGGTTTAAATCCTATTTATCAGATCGATATTAGTTTGTACACGTTAATGATGAATCCTCTATGCACGCCAAAGTTAGTCACGGAGTTCCACAAGGTTCTGTGCTTGGACCAATTCTATTTACCTTATATATGCTTCCTTTAGGCAATATTATTAGGAAGCACTCCATAAATTTTCATTGTTATGCAGATGATACCCAATTATATTTATCGATCAAGCCAGATGAAACCAATCAATTAGCTATTATATATATATATTACATTGCAAAAATCAGGCACATCCTATCTCAAAAAGATGCAGAAAAACTAGTCCATGCATTTGTTAAGTCTAGGCTGGACTATTGCAACTCTCTATTATCAGGCTGCCCCAATAAGTCCCTTAAGACTCTCCAGCTGATTCAGAATGCTGCGGCACGTTTACTGACAAGAACCAGAAAAAGAGATCATATTTCTCCAATATTAGCTTCTCTACACTGGCTCCCTGTAAAATCCAGAATAGAATTTAAAATCCTTCTCCTCACCTTCAAAGCCCTAAATGATCAGGCACCATCATATCTTAAAGAGCTCATAGTACCCTATTACCCCACTAGAGCACTGCGCTCCCAGAATACAGGGTTCCTTGTGGTTCCTAGAGTATCTAAAAGTAGAATGGGAGCCAGAGCCTTCAGCTATCAAGCTCCTCTCCTGTGGAACCAGATCCCAGTTTGTGTATGGGAGGCGGACAACCTCCTCACATTTAAGAGTAGGCTTAAGACTTTCCTCTTTGATAAAGCTTATAGTAGGGCTGACTCAGGTGACCCCTGAGCCCCCCCTTAGTTATGCTGCTATAGGCCTAGACTGCCGGGGGACTTCTGCTATTTTTCATTTAGCATACTTAGATGAAATCGAAGCGTTGTAATGTAGCGTCAGCTCCATATTCGAGCATGTAAAAGAGAGTGGAGCTATAGTATTGTAGCTCCACTCTCGCTAAATGAATGCGCGCTCCCGCAGCCAGGGGATACCGCATCTGGCAGGGGGATGTAACTTGGCACGACACCTGTCAACAGACCTCATCCACTAGGTGACTGCTTTCACTGAGTCACCTGGGAGCGTAACCTGCGGCTGGGCTCCTAAACCACAGAGCCGCCACAGCAGACAGGCCTGCTCCTCCCGCTGCGCTGTGCCACCGCACAACCACTTTGGATGTCAGCTGAAATGGTCCTCTCTGCAATGAATCGGCAAGAAAAAGTCCATCTGCTGCTGTGATAAGAGTTTATGCCGAATAAAATAAGTACCCTGTAGAGAAGTCAATTGCCCTAGTGTTAGGCCTACGTTAGCATAGCCGTTTTGGTTCTAATAACCAAATCACACACTCAGCCTCACTGAGTAAGGTTTCTCATTTAATATCTGTTATTCCTGTTTGTTTATTGTCTTTATCATATAACCTTTACCGTTCATCTTATTCGTCCTCATATTTATTTAGTTATTAGATATTTAGCTATAAATAAATGTCCTCATTTAGCAGAAATATGTTGTCTGTGTGTTTTCTTTGAAGCAGAAGACAGGTCAATGTATCGAAAAGAATTCTTTCTTATGAGACTGATAAATTTACTGATTTTTTAATTTATTTATTTTTTACTTCCCTTAGAATGAGAGTGGTGCCCGAAACGAGTGTAAAGAGTGAATTTTAAAGTAGTTTAAATACCGCTACAGATGGATAGCTGGTTATTTGCCTAGGGAAGTACTGAAGCAGTTCACCCAAGCCTTAATTGGCAGTCAGTACAGCAATTCCTCAGCCATTTTGGGAAAATGCAGCTAGTGGTGAGATAGGAAGGCTCCAAAAGGCACAGAATAAGGCAGCTAGAATCATCTTGAGGTGTGCGTATGACACACAAGTGACTATAAAGAACACCACTGACAAAAGCCTTTTGAGTTTATAATGTACATCATAAGAATAAACCCAGAGCCACGGGTGGAAGTAGGCCTAACTAATTACATTTACTCTCATAACTAAAACTTTTAAAAATTGGTAATTTTACTTTTACTTAAGTACTTTTTATCACGCGTATTGTAGCCTACTTTGCTACATTACAAGTTGTATCCGTTAGAGAGTAAAAACAAAAGTCACATGAAAAAAATCACAAGAAACTCAGAATGGAGCAGAAGAAAGGAAACAACTGGCTGGTGTGTCTGAGCTCCAGAGAGGTGACACTCTGCACTCAGCTGACATTCTGGAAAACATATATGTTGAATGTGTATGTTCACTGGCCAAGTGTCAGAGGGGTGTGGGGGAAGCAGTCACACCCAATGCGACCTTGTGGCGCTTGCAGTTCGTGAACTGTACAACAATGCACAACAGTTAATACAATTAAGGATTACGTCATTATGGGATATGGTTAAGGTTAGCATTATTGTAGCTCCACATAGTTAAAAAAAAGGTTGCATCTACTGCTACTAGGGTAATAGCTATGAAATGTGGTGGATTTTCTTTCTTCTTTTGCATCTTTTCAGGACTGGAAGTCGTCAATTAAACTTCAACTTATAATAAATTAAAGTAGGTGAGGTACCAACTAACAAAGAAATGTTAGTGTTTTATACCCTAAACTGGGTGGTGGCCGTCACGTATTCAATCCCTTGGGCATACTGGTTCTGACTTATGTCATCCAAACAGTTTCTTTTAATCAGTCGTCTACAATAAAAACTGTCCTTGAAGGAGTATTTTTAATTTGCTCAATATCTTGCTTTCCCATACAATATTCTTCTTTTAAAAACAGGCATGTCATAGTGACCTCTACATCCTTTTTTCCCAGCCATCAGATGCATAAACCCAGCTATATTACCAGAGACTTGGTCACAATTCCCCCTGTTTTCAAGGACAATGCTGCCTGATTCATACAGCCTCTTACCCAGTTCACAACAGATGTTCATGTAAAAAAGATGACAATTGAGACAGAGCATGGCTGGTGAAACATAAACCATTGGCATAAACACTACACTGTGTGCGATCATACAGTCAGGCTGCATGGGACAAAACTCTGGCCAGGTCAACCTGGACTCTAAATCAGCAGTTTGCTTCTTACTCCCCTTTTGCCACATCCTGTTATTGTCTCATGCAATCCGACTGCAGGGTCAAGTTCACTGGCATCCATACACACACAAGTGCAGGGCCTTATATGAGTACATAGTGAAAGTACATGACAGTTATTGCATATAGATAAAGTAACGTTATATATACAATCAGTTTACACAATTCATTTCCCACTGCCACAGAAATCATTTAATACTATGAGCTAAAATAAATAGTTAATCATAGTTTTACAGTATTAAAAGCATGCCTTTAAACAAGAAAAAGAAGGGAGCCTATCAAATCAAACAACAAACAATGGCAAGCCTCAGTTGCACTCTCGTGTGTGTCTCTGTGCAGGAAGAAAGGCCCAGATGAGCTTCCCATCCGTTTTTATAGACTCTGCCCCTTGTCTGGTCCTGGTGCTTGACTGCCTGTTACCTTTTCTTCCACACATAGAGCTGGAATTACATCCTACATCCAGGTAACTATTTTTATAGACTGATCTCTTCAACAACTTAAAATTGAGATATTAAATGTACTGTGATCTTAGAAGGTGCACATTTCTCTCTCTCTCTTCATGTTTAACCTTGTGCCGCTGCCTTTGGTTAATCTGACGGTCTTCAACTCAGATTTGTGCCGTGTTTAAAGTGATATGGTAATGTTACTAGGTCCAATTTAGTAATATTACCGTCGTGACTTGTACATTATTGACCAGGACGCTTATTCAGACTCGAGACCAACGTCAAATTTCAGATTAACAGAGGTGAAATAGGTGCCTTTACTGCATTCTCAGTTGACGCGAGACTACAGACGATTTGACAGTCTGAGTATCGCGAGATTTGACCAGCTGTTTAGTCTGTGTTTTTTTTTTTTAGACTGGTGGTAGTCGGTCAACACGTGGGGAGGAGAGACTGACTTTCTACAGGGACACGTTGAAAAACCTGACATTATCAGTATTGCTCTCATCGTGGCGGCACCAAGGACCATAAAGTACTGTAAGTAAACTAAAAACTCTGGAGAGGAAAGAGCGCATTTAGCCTCTTAGGGGAAAGACCATGCAAGCCGACTGCTATCTGCATAAGGTTCACACAGCGTGACTTAACGTTAGTTCTCACAGGGGTGCAACACACGCTCAGAGTATAAAAAAAAAACCAATCCATTGACATTTCCACGCGTCTCTGCAAACTGTCTACAGTTAACTGTGTCACCGACTGAATGCAGTAATCCCATGTCATTGAACAACTAGCCTACTCATCTTTTCGAACTTCAGAGTCAGCACACTACAGCTAGCCTCTTTCCCTGTTGTGTAATTTAGATTACCTTAATTCCTTCTCTCCTGTGGTCTCTATGCACTTACTAACAACGGGGTCATATGTCTTGAATAGTAACAAATGCTTATACGTTGTCAGCAGTACGAATGCAGTTGGCTATCATTTTCGCCAGGCTGGCTAGCAAGCTAACGTGAAGGTCTGAGGCCCATGCAGGACAGAAGCACTCTCTGGCTTAAAATGTCCTTTAACCCTGCGTCAGTCTGGCTCAAGCCCTCATTGGTGCATGTGGTTGCGTTTAAAGCTGTGTGATGCATTGTCTGTATGTTGTGGCCTAAAGCAATGGTCAGTCGGTGTAATGAAATTAAATTAATAAATTTAAGTGGCCTTAAACACGAGGCTTTAATGATGTTACCAACCTACGGTCATGATCTTTAGGCTAAAGATAATGCAGTGGATGGAATGTGCGATTAGCTGCCTTGCCATTTTAATTCGTGTTTATGTTCATAGACGTTTTAGCATTATAACCAATGTGCTGGGCTAGCCTGCTAACTTTATACTTTGTATCCTGCACTGCGGCCTCCTAACAGCCATGCTTTATTCCTAGTAGAGTAACGTTCGCGTTAGGTCACAACCACCTCTAGTACCGGATTTAATTCCATACAATGTTACGACAAACGCCCTTTATATATCTGTCAGTTAATATTTCCCATCATACTGGCAAAACGTTGTGCATTTTAGTATTGGACATAAGTAATCCTGTAGATGCTCAGCGTTGTCTGATAAATTCGGCATTCAAATGAGGCACGTAGCGGCACATGTTAAGTTTCAGTTTCTATAAATTGTTCTAATGTCTTGCAAAATTACCACCCTTTTTTCTTTTAAAGATGGTGCTGTGATGTGTTGGCTAAGGCACACAATTTTGCACCAGTGTTGGTGTATTGAGGCATGCAAAAGTAAAGAGACTCCTGTGAATTAGGAGGAAAAAGACATGAGTCTTATTCTGATATGCATAAGGTGACGTTACCCTTCCCTACCTCCCTGCAAGGAAAATTAAACTGCCAGAATTCACGTTGTGGTCTTTGTACTTGCTAGCTAGTTAATTCCATTCGCTGGTCTATGTTGTGATGAAATGATCGTACACAATGTTTTTTGTAGCTGATATTGAGCTGCACAGGCATGAGACAACACCTGTGGGATTATTTATTGTGAGCCACACAGTCCCATTGAAGTTATTATTAGCATGTAGCTAGCTGAAATGGTCTGGCATTAACTAAGTCATTGCTGAAAATTGGCATTAAGACCCTTGTGTAACTGACAACCCGGTAAGTCAAGATGCAACCTCTCATCGTGTCATAGAATTGTAAACGGCAATAATGAGATTTCCGTTGGGCTTTGGTTCTCCGTCAGTTAAATTGAAGGATTAGCCTGTTGTTGTAGCTAACATTAAAGCTAGTTAAGTTAAAACTTGACTGTAGCAGTGTAGTCCCTGTACATTCCATCCCATCTTTTGGCAGGAGGGGTTGTACCAATTCAGTGGTCTGTCCACTGATCATGGTCGCTAACACGGATCACTGGTTTCTACCAATAGGGGCCTTGAAAGTGGTCCGGACCAGTTAGTGAGTGGTCTGTAGAGTGGTCTTTGTGGTACTAATCCACCTTCTCCCTTCTCTGGCTGCGTTGGCAACGCTGTTAGCCGAATAAATGCCAGATCATAATCCTTTGTCTTTTAAATATACTCTTATTGATTATGCCTATATTCTTTTTGTTGCACTGTATATTTCGGTTTGCATAGTTCTCGCTCGTCAAGTTGACTTTTGAGACTTTGGAGGGGATGGAATAGACAGCGGCTGATGTCTCCCCTCCTTTGATTGGCCACTTTGAATACTGACTATGACTGACACAGTCGGTGATCAAACCTTCATTCTCTCAGTTGCCTGAGAGAACGTCAGGCAACTGACGTTCTCTGACGACCATTTTCATGGGGCCATCATGCTGGAGCAAGTAAGTCTTAAACTAAGTTATAACCTAGCCTGACTAGTGGGGCTACAAACTAGTCGGCGTACAAAAACGTGAAACTACATTTCATTTGCATGCACACTTTGAACAGAAAGTGACCAATCAGAGGAAGGGAGACGTCAGCCACTGTTTATTCCATCCCCGTCTCCAAAGTTTCAAAAGTCAACTTGACGAGCGAGTGTTGAAGTTAGCAGGGGCAAAGGGCAAAAATGCCCCAAGAAATCTCAGATTTGCCCCTAAAAAACATGATCAAGGGGCAAAAATTGCCCCCAAGATTTCGAGAAAAAAAGAAAATATTTACCAGTTTAGGCCAATATCCTAATCCTACATTAAACCATAATTGTATTTTCATTCAGTTAATTTAATTTCCATTTCTGTCTCTAACCCACACTCGCACAAATAGTGCTGTTGTTCACACTACTGTTATGATACCTGACTGGCAGAGGCCAGGCTATCCTGCACCTGCAGTGAAGTTAGCTGCTGCGATGGACTGGTACCTCCATTAAAAAAAACTCCAACTGTTAACGAAGAAAGCAATCCTAGGTCGTCACCAACGCCACCCCCAGCAAATAACACCGGGTAACAGACGGGAGGCGCTCTGCCGTGTTTCGGCATCTGTTCTGTTTTCTCCGCCCGCCATGACCAAATCTGACATGAAAACACTGATAATCTATTAAACAATATTAGTGAATGAAATTTCAAAATCTCTTCCACTATATTTATTAGAAATAGTATCACTGCTGTTTGTGATTGTGTTTTTTAAATTACGTACTTATTCCACATGATTGCACACTTCTCTTTGGAACAGCAATAGTATGCTATGCTTTTTATTTACTCATGCACAAGCTGGTGATGACTAATGTTATATAGACAGTGGGGGCAAAAGATGCCCCATGAAATATTTTTTTAATTTCCTACACTGGTGTAGAGTGATAGTGTGTTGGTAGTATGAAAGGTATACTAAGGCTGCTCAGTAGCCATTGTGCAAGCTGCTTAGGTTGCCATTGCTCAGCATGTTGTAGGGTTAGTAACGTGTAAATACAGCCTGACCACTCCACTATCTGAACGCCAAGGTCACAGTCTGACCTGTAGGTTTGACTTCTTGGAACTTCTATTGTAACCTTGTCCAAGGTGAATGTAGTGTGGGCCACCATTTCATAGTATACAGGCTCATCAGTACTTTTCTGTCTTAGGTTTGTTGCCCATATGGACATATTTCAGTTGTTGATTTGATGATTAAAGGTGTTGCTTACCATGATGTTATGTTGGAGGTTTTGAGTTCATCCAGTCTTAAGCGCCTTCTGCTTGCTGCTCTTCATCTCACCAATTCATTGTGGCTGCTTCCTCTTAGGCCATTCTTGCCATATTATCTTTTGCAAAACTGAACTGCCGACTTACTATCAGTGAGGTGTTGCAGTGAACATACTATACATATGACTCACCCTTGATCACATGGATATGATTATATTCTTGGAGCTCTGGGACAGTCCATTTTATTACTGCTGCTACTACTACTACGTGATATGGACATTTGCAGGCTACAGCCCTTTTTAATTGGTTGGTTAGGCATTGTTTTTAAGTGTCCTGCAACCAAATTTATATCATCCATAAAACCTGTCAATTTTGTAAAAGTATTTATATTTTGCACTTTGATTTTGTTGAGTAATGCAGAGCAGCAATTTTGAGTGAGGACGATTTATATTTGATTCCAATAATCTACTTAATTCTTTCATTTGTGATAAATAACGTATTTCAATTGGGTTGTGCTTTAAATAGCCCAGGTCAATTGTTTAAATGAAGCTTTGTTTGAGGAAAAGCATGTATTTTTAATGCTTAAACAAGTATTGATCAAATATGAACCTCATTTAAGAGGGACAGCAGTTAAACCGTTGATGGAATATTAAAGTGCATCTTGTATGGAATTTCAGGTGTCATAAAATTTTATATATCATAATTGTTGCTTGCCCATCATATTTTCCTTAGGGATCAACATGTGGCCATGCAGTAACAGGCAGTGAGTTTTCAAAATTCTTCCTGTTGGTGTGTTAAAGAAAGCAATGACATCTAACAGCTACCTTTTTGTAATGCAACCAATTAAAATCCACATTATCCTTCTCGCTGTGTCCATGCTTGTTTAATTTGCCTTCAATGTACCACTAAGAAGAACTTTGATGAATACAGAAGCTTTGACCAAAAATAACACTGACTAAATGTTAATTGATTGATCACCTGCGTCGAAGTGCACCAGGCTGTGAAGCCAATTTGACATAGTAGCCAAACCATGTAATTACAACTTCTTTGTCCGTCACGTGACACACTGGCCCCAAGAGACTTTTTCCCATAGACTTACATTGTGAAAGATGTCTGTAAATCAGTGGATCATTTTTTTGAGGTACTACAACTAGCCAGTACGAACACTTACATAGTCCTTATTTAAAAATTAGATAAATATTTAATTTATCCCGAGGGAAATTTAGGCATCCAGTAGCTTAAATACAAAAACGCCAATACACACAACAATATAAGAATAAGACCACAAAAACATAGCCGTGAAGTGATCTCACTGCCAGAACTACCACAGAGAGCTGTCACTATGATATAGTAGGTGCTAAATGGAATAGATGGAATAAATCAAGTGACTGGTAGTCTAATGTACTAATTTTCACACTGCTCTCAACTTACTTTCCTTTTCTGAGGCTGCCCAAAAAAACTGAGGAATGTCACCTTTCCTCTTGTTCATGACACTCACTGTGAATGAAAGCTGGCAGTAATACTACTTGCACTTTAATCAAATATCTGCAACTCGCAAGATATGTCATCGCGCACAAATTCAAGCTGGCAGCTGCAAGCGAGAAATAAAACTGGGATAGACATGACAACTGAGTCACACTAGGAAACTTTGCCTATTTTCTTATCTAGGTTAACCACTTAAATCAAACAATGTCGTGTCCTCAAAATGCTGCCAGAAATGTTGTTCCAGACAGTCGGTTCCAGCGTGTATGTGTGTTTGTGTGTAAACATGCACATACAACAGGGGGTGCGCTGACTACTAGCAAGGAACCTATAAATGAAACGAGACAGATTGGCTGTAACTGCATCCACTGGAGCCAATAGCCATGTCTGATTATAGAAATGTGACCTGTACACTCCAGTATGTCACCAACAAAGATGGTGGGTGAGAATTGATCGATTATACATACAAGTAGAACAAGCAATGCGCCATGCAAAAGGGGAGACCATCCACATCTTTTACAACTTTACGTATTAGTTTTACAGACGGAAGTAAATGGCTTACGTAGACAAACGAGCTCACCAGTTAGTGCTGTTTCTCTAGTTTAAGAGGAAAAACGGCATGTCTCTAGCTCTAACCGTTGTGGAGATATGACGTGTTAAAGACAACGTGATTTTTGGGATTGTATACGATCCCGTGGGTCTCAGAGGCTTAACGCGGAGTGAGAGATGATTGGGGGGGGGGGGGTTAATTTCGATTCATTATGAGACTATGGCGGAAGAAATTCATCTATGGCGGGCCGCCATACATTAGTTAATGAATGGGAAACACTGTGATACTTCGGATAATATACATAAAATACAATTAAAGATTTAAAGCTGCAAGCAGAGATGAACGGGCCCTCGCACATCTACGCACATCGGGGTGTGCAGCATCCGCCGCTTCATGACCGGACGCAGGGCACGGAGAGGTTAACCGGGAGAAACGAGAAGATTCCCAGTGGGCCCGCCTGGTGGTTGGGCCGTGATGTCCGGTGACGGGGTCGGCAAACACAATCATTTTATAAATGGATCATTCATCTCAGCGCCCATAGAAAATAAAATAATGAGGGTTTTCCCTCATGGCAATGCCGTTTGAAAACTCACAATCTTGACAGTGAAGCATCATGTCATGTCTTAAGACTTTGCTGACTAAATTTGAGGTGGATGTGGTTAACCTGCTAGGAGTACTGATTAAAAGAATAGGGCCTGTAACTTCCTGTTGTCACTAGGTGGCGCTATGACTTTGATTCAATATTGACCCCTACATGTGTTCAGGCTGGGAATCTCATCAAATGTGAGGAATGGGGAAAAGATCTGATCATTTGGAGTTACAACATTTCTAAGTCTGGACATGATACACATGCATACCAAATTTGGTGCATCTAGCTCAAAGTAAAAGGGGGTGGGCTTTTGGTTTGAAAACTAAGTGGCGCTATCCACCCCCCCATGCTCCAAACCCATGTCAGACAGAATGTTTCGCCAAGCCTGCAAATTTTCATGACTTTTCGAGCACGTTTAGCCCCCCATTTTTGCCTTGAAAGATGGCAAAGAATAATAATAATAATAATAACTCCTTCAGATACAATAGGGTCCTCGCACAAGTCCGTGCTCAGGCCCTAATAAACAATTATTATGCTAAAGGCTAACATAGCCCGAAGCTGACAGTCCAGCCGCCTGATGACAGAATGCAGGTGAGCATTCAGTTTCACTTCCTCCCCTTCATCGCTGGGAGGAGTTGAATAGCCGTATGGCCTGGGGGACAAAAGACTTCCTCAGTCTGTCTGTTGAGCAGGACTGAGACAGCAGTCTGCCACTGAACCTACTCCTCTGCCTGGTGAATGTGCTGTGCAGAGGGTGCCGGGCATTGTTCATGATGGACAACAGTTTGTTTAGGGTCCTTCTCTCTGCCACTGACATAATTCGGGAAACGACATTTAAGGGAGCCTTCAAAAAGGGACAGCCTTGTCACGCCGCTGTGATACATTTGGTTATGGCTGGCTAACGTTTGAACGTCTGAAGTATGCCCTGAAGCTACTTCTGGGCAATATGGCAAAAAAAAATCACTGTTCAAATCACCGTTCAAATCTCTTCACTATAAGCCTTGTTAAACCTTGTTGTTTTTTTATGGCACACAGTGTGATCACAAAATGTGACGTGTTACTTCAGGACATTGCTGTTACTTCATCAGTGAGCATATTGGTTTCACTTTTTTTTTTTCTTGCTAATGTCTTGGTGTAATGTGAAAGTACAACCTGGGTGTTTTTTTATTTTTTTTTATAAATGTAATGAGATACGAGCAGTTTAGTCTAAAAAAGGTGAGGCCCACACAACAGGTGGCTGTGGACTAAGGTTTATTCAGTACTATACTATTTATATCTATACAACCAATGTGTTTGATTAAATTGAGCACAAAATTGTTTCCAAGAGCACAAAGTTCTTCATAGATCTATCTGCTTAATTTTGCTGTCAAAGTGCACCAGATTGATGCATTTAACTTTAAAATGTACAAAATTTTCTTCCAGGGGAGCATGCCCCCAGACCACCTTACAGGGTCCAAGGTCCATCCACCACAGTCTCACAAAGTGCTGTGGGAAACACTGGATCAATATGGAAATGTTTGAAGTGTATCCTGATAATGATAATTGAAGCCTGAAGAAACCAGTTTATTAACATGAAAAATAGAAGAACATAATGTAAACATTTAACTGTGAAAAACATGGTTTGGTTTAGAATATATTTTGTGATAAAAGAACATATTGAATGACATCTAAATGTAAACATTTAACTTTGCAAATATGCTTTATCTGCCATAACAAAACGATACATGTTAGCTTGCCTGTGCTGGGATGGTACCTTTTCAGGCGATGGAAAAGATTTGGTGTGTTTTAGGGCTGCCACAAACAATTATTTTGATAATCGACTAGTCACCGATTATTTTTGCGATTAGTCGACTAATCAGATCATGCCTAAATTGCAGCGTATCGCACCAGCATGCAGCTGCTCTTATATAACCACCATTAGCTTCCAGCTTGAAGTGTTTAAGGTATGTGCTAACTAAAAAATAAAGACAATTAAGATGACAGTCCATTCAACTTTTAATGAACTTTGCAGCTTGTAGCAGCTTCATCGCCAACCATGGACAGGGGTCTCATGTCCGTCACCAACATGTTCAAGATTGCTTCAGTCAGGACATTTACCTGCCCAGGTGTGCATGTTGTTGGCTTGGTAACAAAGTTGTCCATTGAAGAGGAACATATTTTTTTAGCACTGTAACATAGCGTTATAAAACATTAGCGTTATCACATTTCCTATTCAAACATGACATCACTGTTATAACGTTACAGCAAACACATAACATATGTGTGCTAAGGCTGATGAAATCGTCATCGTTAATGTTAACGTTTACAGCTATCAATATAAGTAAGTAGCTCACTGTTGACGTTAATGTTAGCAGCTAACTGTCCCTCTTTGTCAGAAGTTGAATCAGATTCAGCTACAACAACGTGCTTTCTTTTCAAATGCTCGTGCATCGCTGTAGTGCTCCCATGGAAGGCAAGTTCTGCCTTGCAGATTTTGCATTGCACATTCTTTTCATTTCTTTTGATAAAACACTCCGTTTGCGGCTAGCCATGATACTGTTGATACTGGGCATAACTTTTCCGGTGACATCACGGCTGACCCCGATTACCACTACTGCGCATGTGCGTCAAGGACAGAAAGGCAGACAAGGCAGCGGAAGGTACAGCGGCAGTTTTGAGAGAAAAACAAAGCTTCAAAAAATAAACGACGACGTTGATTATTAAATTAGTCGTCGACGATTTTGATAGTCGACGTAATCGTGACTAGTCGACTAATCTTGGCAGCCCTAGTGTGTTTCCCTATCTTTGTTGGCACCTACTGATGGCCTATTTTACAGACTGTCTTAATCTGAGCTTTGTTGCTTTTGACATATCCAAACCAATTCCATATAATTGACGTTACTTTTCTTGTTAACAATTTCCTCAGCTTTGGGGGATAATGCAGGTTCACTTTCACCGTCGCTTTAGAGCCCCTCGGAACCACAAATTTTTTTTCCTCATCCACTTTCACATCCACTTCACATCTTCACCGGTAGCTCAAACAATGCTTTGTGGTAGGAAATGGGCGTGTACTTTGACGTGCAAGCCAAAAACTACAGACTGACTGGCTGTTAGATCTATCCATATCGAGTAAAAAATGTTTGAAGTTTATCATTATCAACATATATTTTATCGCAATCCCGTGTTGAGATCGTTTTATGGCCCAGCCCTACCAGAGGCTGTCTCTGACTGTTTCTTGTAGATAGTTGCAGGATATTATTAGAGACTTTAGACATAATGGAACCGCATTTAAGGCCTGTGTTAATCCATAAATGGACTGCATTGATGGTGCACAGTTATCAGAGTTGAATAGTTACCTCTATTGTTGTACATATTCACTACAGTAGTCTTTAGTAATGAAGTAGCCTAGTTTCAAATGATAGGTTCTATCACATGTTGTTCATATAACATTTAAATAATTGAAACAACTGAAAGGCTTTCCAAAGCTGTTTCGCTGTAATAAATGAAGCATATTTGTGAAGGGATTATGCATGAATGTATGGTTTTTTTTTTTTTTTTAAAGATAATGTTGAAAATGTCTCTCTTGCAGCATTTAATTAAACAAATGCTTAAAGGCATTTAAACGAAGTTTTCTGTTAGTTTGTGTTCTTCAAAGTTTTACTGCAAATGTATATCGGTTCCAAATATTGGTTATTTGTCTCCTTTTATTAGTGATCGGTATCGGCCGTGAAAAAATGCATACATATGCTTTTCCTCAAAAAAGGAAATCTACAAAGCCTGTCATGTACTGGGTATAAATGTGTTTTTGATAAACCATAGATTAGTTTCCTCACATTGATACTTGACATGATAAAATAGAACAGACAATGAATTGATTTAAGCGGCATCAGATAATAGTGTTGTTAAACAGCAGCTATACCTATTGTATCTCAGTTAGGCCTAAAGATCAAAATAAATCTCTATTAAACCAAACATAAATTATTATGTGTTTGAAAAAAATGGTCACGGGCAACGTTTTTAAGAACTACACAGAAAGTTGGTTGGTAATTTTAACCATTTGAAATTGTCTATCGATTTTATGCATTTGTAAAACCAATCCAATCATCCACACATCAACCTGATGGTGTAGCCTTTCCCACCTCTTTGGGAATGAGTCTTCATGGCTATACATTATTCAAGACGAGGGCCACAGCCCCGGTACATTCATGTGTGTGCACCCTCTTCTACGTTCTTAGAGGAGAGTCCCTACTAGCAATTGAGTTCATGGAATACTGTGGAGTTTTCAGAAATGTTTTTCTGACAGCTAAACCATTAAAGTAATAGAATACCAGGGAGTTTTCTAAATGGTGTCATTTAATATAAATACAGCACAACGTGAGATCTTATGAACACACATTAACTTATCTTATTATTTTTTTGCTCTAGCACAACAAATTCCTACAAAGCAGCTCTTTCTGATGTTAATGTTGAAAGTATATCCCAGGACTCTGCTGCTAGTCTGCAGAGGGCCAGCAGGTGGGAGTGCCAGTGGTCAAAGAGGTCAAAAGTCCATATACACACACACACACACACACACACACACACACACACACACACACACACGACCTAAGAGCAGCTGCCAATGAGAGCCATGTCTGGAAACATTGCAGGATATGACTGAGTCACATCCAGCCCATGTGATGCATTCCTTCTGGTGGAGGCAGGCTTGGCCAGGTCTGTTAAGGAAAGGCATGTGCATATGGCCTTTTTTAAACATGGACAGGGAGTCACCTCCTGTTAGGCGGCACACCAGTAATTGGGTATGCAGAGGGCTGTTCCACAGTCTTCACTTGGGGCTGATTTCCTTGTAGTGGATAATCATGTAGTGTCATTTTGTAACTCTCAAGACCTTCAACACAGTCTGTTTTTGCTGTTTCATTCTTTTAGGTGTATCTGACTTTGAGATGAAAGGGTTTGTCTTACTAGTTTAGCGATTTCCACAGAATGCTATTTAGTAGTCAAAAGGAGTGTAAAATCTTTACATAAAATGAACCACCCTGCTTTAAGAATGTCATGACATTCTTATGCCCTGATCAGAAATTTTGCAGGTTGCAAAATATGAGGTGCACTGCCTTTTTTGTTTTGCCTACAATTTTAAAAAAGCAGCTTGCTGTCTTTTTTTTTTTTCCCATTGTTGCTAGGCAAACACCGAATCACCTGTCCTTAGCCTATCTGTGATTTTGCTGTCTAAACTGGCTAGCTAGAACAGCCAGAAACAGCCACCACTAGTTTGTCCTCCATGATTGTTTGTATCCAAGCAACTGTAAACTTTGTCGTCACCACCACAGAAGGCCCGCCTCTCAATTCATCAGATTGGACAATGGGGGAAAAAAAACAAATGACGCATGATCGGCGCGCAAAACGCTTAATGCCTATAGAAAACCACTGAAAAAAGACCCCTCTCACTGCAAAAAATTGCAAGTGGAATTTTAGCAGGCATTCAGGCTGGAAACTGTGTTGTCATGGGGGATTCAGGCACCGGTTACACAATTAAATACGATCCAGGAACAGATTTGTGAATTTGAAGGTTTATCAGATGCCAAAACACTGCACTGCGATTTATAGTACTCAGAGACAGGATTTTACAACTCTGGAAAGTTAGATATCACAGGGCAATTATTTAATCTTTCGTTGTGATGATCGCAAGGTAAACGGTAGAAATGCAGTGTTCATTTTTACAAAGTAATCCACCATGAATGTGCACATGTATTTGATTGGCCAGATCATGTTGTGCTGCATTGCGGCAAAAGTTAACGCCAGATGACCCTGCTTTTTCACATGCAGAGCTGAAGTCGGTCTGAACATGGCCTCAGACTGATTCACCTGTTAATTTCATTGCAACCTTTAAAGAGAGACAGGATCGGACATGATATTGGTAAATACTCAATATTAAGGTTCTGGATGGGGAATCTGAGACAAAACACGATCAGAACATCCCTGTTTTATTGTTTTAGCTGCCTATCAAAGTCTTGTGTGTGCTAACCCTACTTTCAGGTTGTAAACTTTTCATGACCTCAGTAATTAGAGTTGGCAAGTTGTCATGTGAATGTACAGATGGAATGCATTTGTATTTTCAAGAGTATTTCAGAAGATTTGATTGGTGATATAGAACTGATTTCATACCTGCTTAGTCTTTCTTGGGGTCGCATGGGATCTTGTGTACTTCCCAATGTTGGGTGAAAGACTAAATTAAAGGGTTTAAAGCTTAATCTTTAAATCAATCTGTAATCAACAGGCAGATCCAAACAAGTTTTCCCAGATTTGCTGTATATTGTATTCAATAATAATAATGTCCCTCAACTAATACAAGTCTGTGTGTCTTTGTAACTTTCAGGTGTAGCTGTTAGTGTCTTGAGGAAATGCCGTTGAGGTTTCGCTCTGTTGTGCCCTACACTCTGCCCGGAGTCCTCGCACTGATCGGCTGGTGGTGGTACATCTCGCGGAAGAAAGAGCAGCTCATCAGTCATGACAGCCCAGAAGGGGCTACAACTGCTATGGGCCTTAGAACATCTCCAGCAGAGGATAGCAACGGTTTGGTTGAGAAAGGCACTGTTTCCCCCTCAAATAACACAGAAAGCCCCACCGACAGACCTCCAAAGGTCAGTAACCAGAGAACAGAACATGACATTATTTCCCAGATCCTTGTCCAAGACACTGAATCAGTGCCTTCACTGGAACCAAGTTCTGAGGAAGCTGCCCCTCACCTTGGTAGAATAACACAAGAGGAAGTGCATAAACCCTCAGTCTTGACTCTACCCTCCCCTGGCAAAGAAGACAGCCCGCATGTGTCATCGAAAGGCCATAAAGACCCAGAGAAAAGCTCATCACCTGCCTTGGTGAAAGAGCTGGAGAAACACCTTGTCAAAGATCCAGCCTCTGCTCCAGAAGCCACAGTAGAAGAGGTCATCTTGCCTTGCCAGTCTACCAAAGTCACCAGTTCCCCCACAACTGCACACCTTTCCGATGCAGAGAGGCCTGAGCCAGAGGGGGAAGTTGCAAAGCACCACAGCACTGTTGATACACATGATGAGATAGTTGTTTGTGCAGTCACCCCAGCCAAAGTGCAGAGAGTGAAGCTATCAGAGGTCGACTCTCTAGAGACACCCCCTTCAGCGCAGGATTTCCACCAACATATTCTAACCAGCACACCTACCTGCCCGGCCCCGGCCTCCACAGCCCTAACGACGATCCAAGACTCCACCACCACATCAGTGACTCCAGAGGACATCCAGGTACACAGTTGCAGTGAAGAGGAGCAGGATCTGGAGCTTCTGGCAACTGTACTCATAACTGAGGTCATCTCGGCAGCCACCCAGGAGGTCCTTGGTGTCACCAGCTGCCAGGTCACAGACAACAGCCAGCCCAGCTGCAATAGCAGCACACCACTGGATAGTGGCAGACTATGCTCCCAACAGGAGCCAATCACAGCAGCACAGCAGCACCACCATCTACTGAAAAGCCCCTCTCGGATAGGCTGTGAGTCTAGAGAGCCAACAGGGAAACAAGAGCAAGGGATCCCTAATGGATGCTCCTCGGCTCCAGTATGGAAGCCTGTTGAGGTCAGCCACAGGGGTCATCAGACAAACAATGCACAGAGAGGCCACTGGCCGACACCATCGCACCAAGCAGCACAAAGTCCCCCTTTGATAAACATGGAACTGATAGGTGATGAAGCAGCCACGCTGGCTGAGGACTCAGCCTGCAGCACTTGCCACTCTGAGGATGGCATCGGCAGCGAGGACCTCCAGAATAGCATGTTTGACAACCAAATGGATGTGATCCAGGTTACTGACTTGTCAGCAAGAGAAGACACACAGCCTCAGTCACTGGTTGAGACCACCACAGAGGCAACGGTTTTGGCTGTAACTGAAGAAAACTCAGTGGATGCTGTGTGTGAGATAAAGGGGCTCAATGGAATGGGCCTGAGGAATGGAGCTCATGGGACATGTGAAGTGGAGACAGACCAGTCTGGAGGTGAGACATCAATGTGTTTATTCTTATTAGTGTAAGTAGTAGTGTAATTCGGAAGAGTTGCTGAATATAGCCAGACCGAATTTTTGAGGCTGATGCAAAATCTGATGGATATATCTGCCGATAGTAATTTTGTAAACATAAACACATAACATAAACCAGCAATCTTGATACGGATCCATTTGATTGTCTTTTTTTAGGGCTGCCCCCTAAATGCAGATGATTTCAATCATCAGTCTAGAAGCCCCCAAGTCGCCTCACATTTTGTCAGTCTTATCGATGCACTTTTTGTAGTGCATTTAGTGCATCCAGTATTTCTTATAAGATGAAAACTCAGTTACAAAGCAGTGATGAGTATGGGATGACTACAGTGTCATTGTTGGAAATGTTCATTATGCTAAATTATGCTTAAGTGTTGAGTTTGCATTAACAGCAAATTAATAAAGCAGTTGAGCGGATCAGAAAACATCAAGGCTTCTTACCAAAATGAGAAAATATTTGAGCTTGAAAGTTCATTCCTAACTGTATGAACAGTAATGTAGTAATGTACTAGCTTTTCCTGAAGCTTTCAACTGCATCTTTATGGTTTTCAGTTTGCTCAGTTTTCATGTAGTTAGTGCTGACTCAGCAGCATTCACACTATTGTTCTTCTCACTCTTTATTATTCTTATTCTATTTACGTATGTTTTTTGTTTGGCTGGAGTGAATTTCAGTTATTTCACTTCAACTTCCACCTTTGGCAGTATTACAATTTAGCTTCTTTCTAGAAATGTATTTTCTTAGCTTTTTTAGGTAATGCAGTTCAGCTTCCAACTCCACCAGTTTTACAATTCAACTGCATAGTTTCAGCTACAACCACCATTCACATCAAAATGTTCAACTCGTATTCAGTTTTTTTCTGCCTTTTTCTGCTTTTTAAAATATTAAGCTTTTTTTCAACAAATTTTTACAATTGAAGTGAATGGGAGCAATCTTCAAATCCTTTTCAACCTACTCCACTTTGAAGTTTGACTACTTCTGCATACTTTCAGCTGCAGACTTAATTTAAAATTTGGGTTACAATACTTTGAAGTATTAAGCTTGTATTTAGCTTTTTGATATCTTTTACAGTTTTTGAATTATCACAATCAAAGTCCCAAAAGGTAACAGATTTGAACTTTGAGCCTTTTCAGGCAATTCATTTCCACTTCTAGCTTTGACAGTATTACAGTTTAGATTCTTTTGAGCTGAATGTATTTCATCTCTTAGCTTTTTTTAGTTAATGCAGTGCAGCTTCCAATTCTGCCAGTTTTACATTTTCAGCAATGCTTTATTTCAGCTGTCAGCATTCACAAGCATTTTCTGCAGGAAGATAACTCGATTCACATTTTTTAACGTAGTCATTCAAACATCAAAATATTCAGCTCAATTAGGACATTCCTGCTATTGTTTTTATTGTTCATACCTTTTAATACCTTCTGAAATATTCCATGTTTTATGGGACATTTTTCCCATTCAAATATTTGGACAGAATGTTCAGAATTGACACATTTTCACACTTTTTCATGCATTTTTCAACCCTTATCTACTCATTCATACTTTTAGCTGGAAACTCCATTCAGACTTTGAAATGTTCCACATCTTCCATACATTCTGGGTATTGTGCTACGTTTAAATCCCATTAAAACGTTTTAAAATATTCAACTTAGTTTGAATTAATTACGCACACAAATTTCACAGCGCATTGAGCAGGATCTCTTATCTCACGATATCAAAATCTAGGCGATAGGAGTTACGGCCTTTGAGTTATAAGCAGGAGTTACCATCACCATGGTAATCTTTGATTGCAGATGAGGACACGCAGCCAAAATAAATCGGCTAATTAGTTTCACAAATGTGCACACACACAACAACCAACTATAATAGCACACATAATAAACTCAGCATGAGCTATGCGTTTACATTTACAGCAACAGTGTCAGGGTGTCATATAGCGTTAGCCAGGAAATTTACTTACCAGGGATTAGACCTTCCAGATACAGGTGCATTTAACCTAAATTGACTTGTCACACATTAAAAATCCGTTAAACTCAACAAGAATTTTTATGTTTGCATTAACAAAAACTTAACTGGAGTGTATGTGAATACTCTTTTTGCCATCAGTAATGTTAAATACTTGTTGAGGGACATGATTGGAGATTGAAGATTGGAGAGAAAAAAAAATGATTTCCTACCAATTTGACCAAGTGGCATGTGACATAAAATAAAACATAAAATACAGTGTAGATGCTAAGCTAGCTGCGGTAGTCGGTGTTACTGTTGTTACACAGTGATCAGACATACACCGATTACACACGATTACATTACTTGCCCACCGCCCCCACATTTATGCGTATCAGCGCCCAAGTTCATCAAGTAAAAAAACACTTAATTTGTAAAATACTAAGCATGTTATCAATACTTAGTCGGACGATGGACGCCACAATTAGGAGGATTTAACGTTAAAGATCAAAGTAAGAGCTTTACAGATATTGATCTCACCATCGCCGAATATCTTATTTTAAAATGTCCGGTGTAATCGGTAACACCGTTTTTTTCACGAGTTTATTAACCCGTGGGAAAATTTCCCCACTGTGGCATCCATAGTACATGCGGTTCTTTTGAGTATAATGTAAAATGATGATTTATGATAAATAATACACAAGGCACCCTGGGCTACATGTCAATAAATTGCTCAGGATAAGCACTGGACCCTGAAACATCTGTGTTGCTGTAAATATTGCTGGTAAAAGTGATAATGATTTTGTGTGTGTGTGTGTGTGTCTGTGCTTGTATGTCCAGGCTCTGATGTGAACAGTATGGACTCAGTGGACAGTGGCTGCACTATGGGTGCTGGAGAAAGCCAGAGTAACCATGCTGCCTCCTCGAGCTCTGAGCTCATCATCTGGGAAATTGAGGTGCCAAAGGTGAGTCAGGACAACTGACACAAGAAGTAAAACCATACCTTATCAGTGTGACATGATATCAACCCCTTTAAGCCAGGTTTATGCTCCGAATTTTTGTGACTAGGTACCCACTATGTGCCCTCACAATGAGAACTCTCGGTTTGAAAGAGTAGTTGCAGACATGCTGGCTCAGGTAAACCCGTAGAAAACGGAGGTTAAATTTAAAATACACCAAGTGCTATTTTAGGCAGTGAGGGGCTTCCCAAAACAGTCCTAAATAAAAGACAGCTGCTCTTTTGTATGTAGTAGCACGCATCTGCCTCACAAGTCGGCTATACGGACTGACCATCTCCTCTTTAATATGATTTCTCATAAAAGGATCAATTCTTCCCTTAGCATTGTGGAGCGGTAGGGCAGCATGTGGAGCTGTAGGGCAGCGCGTGTAGCCATGTTTGTTTTATGATGTTCTTCAGGTAACACTTGGAATGTAAGCACAAAATTGTGGCTAATTGCACTTTACATCCAAAAATGTCAATATTGGTATCAGTCTTTAATTTCAGGGTAGGATTGCACATGTAGGTTTGAAAGTTTCTGACTTTGGTGACTCCTGGTGGTAGTATAAGAGAGGACACTGGCAGACAACTATGCACGCCACTCAGGGTAATCCAGTCAGAGGTTTTTCCCCCTTTTAATGGTCATACAGTCAACCAGTTAAGAATTTACAGTATAGGGTGGTCAGCAAGAAGAAAGACGTCTGCCTTGATCAGTTTAGACTCCATCATCTGAGCCTATTGCTTCAGCAGCTGACTTCAAGTTCTGATAAGTGCATTATTTAGTGTGCCTGATGTGCAATGCACATTTGCACACTACTTAAAATCCACCATATTTATTTAGTGTGCCTGATGTGCTATGAACATTCGCACACTACTTATTATCTAACAGTTATTTAGTTATTGGTTGGGGTTATTCTGACTTTTTTGCCTAACTGTTGCTGTGAAAATTTTGAGTACACACACAATTACTAATAAAGTAGTAGTAGAAACGGTGCACTTCACACGCACATATTGTGTACTTTTGGAAATGGATGTTGTATATCACTTTTAATCTGCCACTGAAAATGGTCCCCAACAAATGCGCTACTTTTTGTGAGACATTTTCAGTAGGAACCAGTGGGTGCTTGGGGCTGAGTGACACAGACAGGGTAGGGAAGTCAGAAAGTATTCCGAGACGGACTAATGCAGTGTTGGTTAGGGTGTGCACACTGGATTTGCGACGATAAGAAAAATATAGAGTAACTCCAGCCCAGAGGTGGGTAGTAACGAGTTACATTTACTCCTTTTTATGTACTTCAATCACTTTTTGGAGTAAATTGTACTTGTCGGTGTAGTTTTAATGCAGCATACTTTTTAGTGAGAGTCATTACTTTTACTCCGTTACATTGTATATTTTCATCATGCTACCTTTTATTTATTATTTTATGCATTCATGCACGTTCCGTTAAGAGGAAGGTTGTCTCTGTTATTCAACTGCAGCCACGCTGGAGACATGGCTCTGTTCAAAGCAGCATAATGGCTGAAGCTACAGCAGGAGTATGGCTTTCAAATAGCGTTAGCAGCTAATATTTACACACAAATTAACGGTGCACAGTTCAGCCGGCTCCGGTCTGAAGTCAGTACATCAGAAAACCGTGCTGTCAATGAGCTGACAGAGAGCACTATGTGTGTCTGGTGTGTGTCTGGTGTGTGTCTGGTGTGTGTCTGTGTGTGTGTGTCTGTGTGTGTGTGTAGCCTATATCAAAACTACTACTACTGCTTTTTGTTGTACTGTAAATATTCAAGCTAAGGGTGTGACTGTGACATGACTGACCTGAAGAAGACCATCTGTTGTTGAAACATGACATCAAAGTGAAGTAAACACACCTGTATTTAATAGGCCGATGAAACGTCACAGCATTAACTCCTAATTAGCCTAAATGAGTCATCTATTATTTTCAGTAAGATTAGAGACTGATTTGGCCACTTCTGTAAGGTTATTGTCTTCATGTGATTGGAGAGACCTGGATGTAGGGGGCTCACATCTGATCTGTGGCTGTCTGTAATGGGAACTGGGACTTGGGACATCTATACTGGAATTATCAAAGTGTAAGGACACTGTAACATGTTGACACTCTTTATATTTACTTTTTGACATAACAGACAATGGTCTATTATGCACATGCACATGATTTATTTGCCAAATCATAATATAATATAGGAGACAAGTAAAGAATGTAATTAAATTTTTTTTTTACTTATTGGTGTACATTATAATATTTATGTAATATTTTGTGATCACACTTAGAGATACAGACTGGGAATATTGTCCTGGTGTATATGAGGTTATCTAATCAGGAGATGATGACTTGTCATTTCATCACAAAAAAAATACAGGTGTATGGTCACTTCTTTACCTTCACCTGAGGAAGACCATCTGGTTGAAAAAAATTCCAGTCATATCCACAGTGTGTTGTCAGCATTGAGGTGTATGTAGAGCCAGCTGCTGTTTGTGAGTCTTGGCAGGTGCGGCCACACTGACATGCCCTCAAACTCATGAGTCTCTCAAAGTAACCTTTAAACCAGCCGTGGTAATTGAAAATACTAAGCTTCTGTTTAGGCCATCATGGGTTTCTCTTTTCTAAAACGGGGACAAACTTTGTTGGCTGTCTTTGGATTTCAGTCATAATATTATTGTGATGTATCGACGTATATCGTATCATTTCACTCACATACCCACAATGAGAATTCACTGAAAAATGAAAATATGTGGCTATTAAAATATTTTAATATTTCATAAATATTTAAATAATTTGTCCGAAGACAAAACTTACTAGATGCTAAGGATTTATAGGAAATTAGTGATGTCCATTTGTTTTTTCTATTTAGAAAAGTCTGAATTGTTGCTACGCTCTTAGGGTTTAGTTAACATTCTTATAAAATGTTAAAAGCTATTTAGTGTAAATGTTATTGTCTCTTCTGCTTGTCTTCCTGTACTAGCATCTTGTAGGTCGGTTAATAGGGAAGCAGGGTAGATACGTGAGTTTCCTAAAGCAGAATTCTGGTGCAAAGATCTACATCTCCACCCTGCCTTATACACAGGAGTTCCAGATCTGTCACATAGAAGGTAAGTCAGGGGAACCAGGTCTCCACATCCCCTGATGTCTTTTGAGGGGGTTGGGGGGAATTGATTCACATTGGAATCCAGATTCTTACTGGATGAGAAAAATCTGAGCATTTTAAAGAAACAATTGAACTTCACTTTTTATGAGTGCTGTTTTGGGCCACACCTAAAACTTTGACTTGTGTTTTATCTTTTTCCAGGTACACAGCAGCAGGTTGACAAAGCCCTGTCCTTGATTGGGAAGAAGTTTAAAGATCTGGACTTGACCAACCTATATGCACCTCCGCCGCCCCCACTCACATTGCCATCACTTCCCATGACCTCCTGGGTAAAGATGGGCTCTCGGTTGCTCTGTGCAAATATTTATTACGGGACTTGCTTTTTAGCTGTTACAATATATTGCAAGACTAGCAAGGCTGTCAATACCTTGAAAATGCATGCATTTTCACACTTTACAGCATATGTCAACCCAATGGCGAGGGACAGCCTTCATGACTAAGTGATGAAAGCCGCATTTTTGCATCATGGTTTTTATTTTTTATATTAGTCCTGTTTGTGTGGTAGTAAGACGACAATTTAGGAGATTGGAAGGCCTTAAGCTCATTCAGTAATAGTTAGTTTATGGGTTATGATAGTTGGTTCCATTTTGGATTCAGTTCCTTGGTAAAATACCAGGATTCATTAAGCTCCAAGGCCAACGAATCCCTTATGGTAGTGGTTCTCAACAGGGGCGTTGGAAGCAAAATTTTCGAAAGGGGGGCGTTGAGGTGTTCTTGGGGGGCGTTTGAGTTTACACCAAAGATTCACAATGAGAGGAGTTGAAACTTGCAACTACTTTCAAATAAATATGGTCTGCAACACTCTAAAACCTGCCAGTTTACACCAATGCGACTAGATGAGACGTGTATAATTTCCATACCACAACTCTTTACTTCAGTGTTTCTGTCAGCTTTCTGTCACACAGCTCCATGCTGCCTTCACCGGAACGTCAGAGAATCATTATAAAATTTCACCAACATGGTGAGGTCCAGGTCAACTCAGGAAAATGGACGCTCTATTCCTTGGTATTCCCCGTGGAGGAAATGAAGAGTTTCTTCCTCTTGAGAGCATTCATTTCTACACCGTGAATGATGTGGTATCGCCGTGGTTAGAAATTTACAAGAGGGATATTCCGCTGTCGGACTTCCTGTGAAAGCAACTTGGCGTCTAACATCCAGACACACTCTATAACACTATTCAATTCACGTGACTTTGTTGGCATGGCAGCATTCAAGACAATGTTGCCAAAGCATATTAACACAAACTATACCATCATCATAAACAAACATTTTTTCCATCCATCCATCCATTGTCTATACCGCTTATCCTCTTAGAGGGTCGCGGTATTAAAACCAGACATCTGCCACCTGACGAGTCACGGCAACGCCATCAGCCGTCTTGATTCCAGCTGAGACGGAGTTTACCGCTGCAACGTTTCTCTGCAGCTTTCTAAAAGTCTTCATTAAACATCTTTAACAAGTCTATGACTAAAAGGAAATCTGAAATCCCAAAACATGGGACATTTACCAGGTTTAATTTGCCTGGAATAGCACGAAATCTTGTCACACCAAACTGACATTATTTCGGGGGGGGGCAATAAGGGACCTGGATAATGGATAGGGAAGCGCTGGCCCAAAAAAGGTTGAGAACCACTGCCTTATCGGATCTTTCATTCACAATCTCTTAGATTGTCTCTGTAGCCTCTTTCTGACACTACAGGCATCTACAAAGGGAAGAAAACTGGCGATGTATGCAAACACGTGCTAACTCAGTGACACAGTTGTTAGCAAGACTGACTGACTGAACATGGCGAACTGTCTTAAGTGTGGATACACTTCATCAAAGTCAACGAAACAACTGAGAAATGCTATATTTGCAGGAGGGTACTCATGGCAAAGGGGGGACAACAAGTCTCTGCTTAAATATTTATCTACCGTCCTTCATGCTTAAGTAAGAACTTGTGGCATTTTCAATAACTTAAGAAGAATGAATACTCTGTTTCAGCCTACCGCCATCATATTCTGTAACCCATCAGATTCTGTGGCCAGTAGCAGTGCAACTGTCCTGTAAAAAAATGCTATTGAACTCCATCCACAAGAGTCTTCTACAGGGTACTGGTGAGAAGATAAAATACAAACCAAAAAGTCCAGTAAGAAGGCTGATCAGACACAAACGCACTGCACATACTGTAGGTTTATTCATCTACTCATTTTAGGCAGTACTGTACAAGCCCGGAAAGTGAATACAGCAGCAGTAATTTTGATCAACTTTATTACCTACCCCACCCCACCCAGAGTTTTCTGCAGCTGCATCCCTCTGTCACTGCACTAGGCTCATTAAAATAATTGATGATGCTGCTTTGTTTGTGGATGAAGTGTGGTTTTAGCTATAGGGAAGGCAGACTGGACCATGGAAGCCAATTACAGGAAGAGTAACAGTTCCTTGCGTGTCATTTGTCTTCTCAGCTTCTGCTCCCAAGTGGAGTGACAGTAGAAGTGATAGTGGTAAACATCGTGTCAGCCGGTCACGTCTTTGTCCAGCAGCACACGCATCCCACCTACCACGCTCTCCGAAGCCTTGACCAGCAGATGTTCCTCTGCTACTCCCAGCCGGGCACCCCTGCCTTGCCCTCACCTGCTGAAGGTAACGTCAGTCACACAGTGGGGTTCAAGTAAATGCACACTGATCAATGTTTCTGCAGTTTTACTCATTCTTTCTCTTGTGAACCTTAGGCAGCTAGAATGGCATCTTTATAAATCCCCCAGTTGCATTATTGGGCATATGAAGCTTTATCAGGGAGGGGAATTTAAAAAATACATCAATGGGTTTAGATTTTTTTTTTTTTTTTTGAAATTGTGAAAATTAGAAAAATGTTAAACTGCCCCAGTGTTGTATTTAAGGAACTTGTGTGTGAGTGTCCTGATAGTCTAAATGTTGTCCCAGAGGCTATGCCACCCTGAGATAAAACTAAATCGACCCCCTTTTTTGTTTCCTTCGCAATCAAAAACCATAGTTTACCAAAAGTCGAGTCATATCCATTGTTATTTGTTGATATTGACACCTTGAGCTTGTTCAAAATCAGAATCAATAAATCTGTGTTAAGTGTACCACTTAAATATATATACAAATACATTATCATTCATATATGTGATTTTCACAAATAACAAGCCAGTTGCCTTCACCTTGATCTATAAAACAAAGATGACATGTTCACTTTCCCCTATTAGACAGGAATCAATGACACACTACTCAGGCTGACAAAAAAAACAAAATGACAAAATGCTTAAAGGGAACAATGAAAGAAACATTAGGAAGGATCAAAATAAAGGTAACACTCTTCCAGGCCTAGTAGACAGCTAACAAATCATTGATAGTAGACAGTGTAGTGTAGTGTGTGTATATATGTGTGTGTGTGTGTGTGTATATATATATATATATATATATATATATATATATATATATATATATATATATATATATATATATATATATATATATATATATATATATATATGAGGAAGATCCTCAAAGGTGGGAAAGAACTCCTGACAATATCGGCTGGTGTAGCCTCAGCACAATAGTTTCCAGGAGGGCAACACCAACATGAGACAGAATGAAAGATGGCAATATGGCCCGTGCCTACATCAGGTCAGCAAGCACTCATAGCAATAACTGCCAAGAAGACTGGTCATTCAGCCAGGGACAATGGTGTCTGCAGAAGCACAGGCAGGACCCACCACAGCAAAAGTATCATATCCCAAAGTATTCTAAAGAAATACACAAAATCTCTAAATTAGAAATACCAATCCAGTCTGATTGGCTCTCTGTATTTAACAGCTCTGCTTTACGCTGGGTTCAGACAGGAGGTGGATGCGCTGCGAAAAGCTGCAAACTGCTGCCTCTAGCACGAAAAAACACATTATAAATGATGTATTAAATATGACATAAATGATCTGATTCTGATAAATGATAGAATTTGCATCCTGCTTGCCAGCCCTGTTATGTGCTGCCAACCCGCAAGCAAAAAGATCAGCTCATAGAAAAGAGCAGAGGAGCAGAATCGCTTGTTGACCGGCATGGAGAAATGCGCTTCTGGTCTGAACAGCCAGGCTGCTGCTCAAGCTAAAATTGTGTGAATATGTGTCATCATTCATGTGATTGCTGATGTATGTATGTAGGTGTGTGAATGCAGGACAGTAACGGATATTTAAATCAATTGTGTGGCACCAGGAGTATCTTTTTTTTTTCTTGTCTTACAAGTGAATTGCTGTTAAATATAAAGTTTTAATTTTTAGAATTTTTGAAAATTTATAAATAAATATAGCAGTATTTTTCCTTGACCTGACTAAAGGCAAGACTGTCATACTGCCACTTGCAGCTTTAATATCCGTCTCTGTCTGTCTCCAGTTGGTGTGATCTGTGCAGCTCCAGCGGTGGAAGGAGCCTGGTGGAGAGCTCAGGTCATCACCTTTTATAAAGAAACAAATGAAGTGGAGATTAGATATGTTGATTATGGAGGCTATGACAGAGTTAAGATCGACTCACTACGGCAAATAAGGTAGGTGTCAGAGGTCTCACTGTATTAAAACGGTGTAATCCAAAAGAACAATGCCATTTAGAATACATCGGGACCCCTAAACAAACATAATGCAAGTCTTTCTCTGAATAGTTTCCTTCTAGTCCTGGTCAACATCTGCTTTGTAGCAGTCACTGTGGGAAAAGTGTGCCAAACTCTGCCAGGGGCAGTTTCTTGAACTGAAATTAAGACTAGTGCTAGACTTGAGATGTTTTAAAATGTATTGAATTTTGTTTTAGTGCAGGAACAAGTATAATCCCTGTCCAGGTAACCAGCTGTACTGTATGTATGTACATAATCACAGAAATGCATTTCTAATTTTTATTTTCCATTAATTTGTTTTTTTTATCTGTGTAAAATAAATCACTTACAATATCACAAATATTATAATGTTGCTCACTTAAAACTTTAAAGATTTCAGGCATATTTCTCAACGGATGTAAAAACACAGTTAAAAAATGATGATTAAATAATTTTAAAGGGATAACATTGAGACCCTGGGGTTGGAAAAGCAAGTAAGCTTTATTTGGAGAGAGAAGTGGCTGGTTGTGATGAGCAGTGACAAGCTGGTAAAGGCAGACGCAATAGGAGTGATGGCAGTAATTACTGCTCCGATGGTTCAAGAAAATGTTGGATTAAAGGTTCAGTGTAGATGAGATTAATTTAAATTTGCAAAAGCTTCTAAAATGTTTTTTTACCTTGTCATTATGGATTACCATATGTAAAATAAATAAATAAATACATTTTGTCTGTAAGTGTGCACTGAATGAGGTAGATTTCCATAAATTGTCTCTAACAGATTGCTCCTTTTAATCTTCCAGGTCTGATTTTGTAACACTACCGTTTCAAGGTGCTGAAGTATTGCTTGACAACATCGCCCCACTTCCAGGTACAACATTGTTTGTGTTAACACATAATTTTAAAACTTGGAACTATGCGTCCAACACCAATTTGACAATGGCAGTGCTAGTTTGTCAGTCGGTTGACCACTTGTGTATCCAGCTAATCAAGTGTCATTTTATTCAATGGTGGCTTAATTTTAAGTGAAAAATTGGTCTTAAAAATCAAGTCCAAATTTTGCTTTCTGAAAGCTGCAGATATTGCATGGCTGGAACTATTGTTCATCTTTTCTTGTTCTGACATATGTTTAAAATGTCTTTCATCAGGAGAGGATCGTTTTTCACCGGAGGCTACATCAGCATTGGAGGAGATGACCAGAGGAGTGGCGTTGCTTGCACAGGTAAGATCTTCCCCACTAAACCGCTCCAGAATGTCAGTCAACTATAACTAAACTGGCCATTTGTCTTTATCTTTCTGTAAAGGTCTCAAACTACGATAACAACACAGGCCTCCCACTGGTCCACCTGTGGAACATGGTCGGAGATGAGGTACGATGCTTTGAGACCCCTGGTTTGCAAATTACCTTCATAATAGAGTGCTCCTTACTACTTTGCTGCTACAGCTCTCTTTATACATCCATGGCTACAGTACATTCAAGAACAGATTAAGAAAGCGAGACCGGAGAGACCAGAGATGGAAGTGTGCTATTGTGTTTCGCTAAACTGAAACATTTCAACCATCAGTGATGTAACTTTCGAAATGACTGCTTTTGTTCCCGGAAATAGTCTGAGAGAGAATACAGGGTCGAATTTGGTGCAATTTGGCCAGATGGTGGTGCTATAACAATGAACTTTACTTTTTGGCCTGTAACTTTTGAACCGCAAGTCTCAAAAACCAACATGTTTTGTCCTGGATTCTGTGGGTCCAGACGAATCTATCTATATAAACCATGCCCATTTGCGTCTAGATTGATTTTTCTGCCATTTTGAATTTTGTCCAAATCTGTTTTTTCACTGCTCCTCCTACAAATTTTGAGCAATCGTCACCATATTTGGTACAGAACATCTGACCAAGCCAGAAAAAGTTATGTTTTCGGATTTTTGATATTATTATATACGGTTTTGCTATAGCTGGCTCTCAAAGTTTGCTCAGATGCTGAGATATGACATTACAAAAAATGTCATATCTCCTGAACACTTTGTGCTATTGCAACCACATTTTGTGGACATGTGTAGTTCTGATGCCCGAGTGACCAAATGACAAATTTGGTGCCATTTGGCCAATAGGTGGCGCTGTAGCAGCATCATCTAACTATAAAGGAAGGAATCTCTGTATGTATGTGTATGACTATCGTGCCATGCCCCAAATGGACACTGCACTAGTATTATGAATTATG
Organism: Macquaria australasica; assembly: GCA_005408345.1. Lineage (NCBI taxonomy): Eukaryota > Metazoa > Chordata > Actinopteri > Centrarchiformes > Percichthyidae > Macquaria > Macquaria australasica. The sequence goes on from SEMN01001299.1 coordinate 47,309, forward strand.
GGTCTTTATACAGCTCCACATTATTTGCATATAATAATACATGCAGCAAAAGGAAGGTAAGACATTTTAAGCAGTGAGAATGAGTGGGGCAAACCACCAGCCACGTTCCTTATTCCAACAAATATGTTCCATTTTGTCTATCTTGCGATGTATAAATCATTTTTCAATCTTATTAGGAAAGTTAGTTATGAATCTCTTTGATGATTTCGAGCTAGTTATCTGCTGTAGGTAGATCTGTAACCATTTGCGAGTGATAGCTTTTTTTATTTTTTTTATTTCAGTAAATACTTTTAGGAGATATCTGTCATACCCGTTATTCCTTCTGGCAGATCGCTCCAAGAATGTCAATAGGATCTGCAGCCCAAGAATATGCTGCCTGATTCTCCAAATATTTTCCCAAAAACTTGTATCTTTAGGCAGATCCAAAAAATGTGATTTGCCTCAACATCCCCACAGTTTCGCCAACATGTATGGTCTATCGATTTATATGTTCTCAGTTTAGGAGTAATAAAAAAATGAACATGATTCTTCCTACAGAATTCACGACAATTTGCAGAACAAGAAGTAGAAAAAATGGTTTCACACGTTTTTCCATTGTTGGCTGGATATTTCATTTAATTGTGATTGCTGCAAGCAACACACTTATTGCAGATGGACACATCATTCCAGTGTTCACTTATAAAGCATATTTGTGTCATGTGCATTTTTCTTTGATACTTGTTAGTTATTGAGATATTAATATTGTACTGTGATAATTTTTTAAATGGCCGTCTATGGGAGTGTGCATATATTCATCAAAATCTCAAATACTATACATGCTAAAGTCATCATACTTGGTACATACGTGCCTTATGAAGACATGCTCAACATATTAAAGCATGTATTCAATAGCGCCACCATGTGGTCAGTTATTAAGCATTTTACGTTTTGGCTAATAACCCATGAACCATTAGGAGTAGAAGACATACACTGATCAGCCATAACATTATGACCACTTGCCTAATATTGTGTAGGTCCCCCTTTTGCCCCCAAAACAGCCCTGACCCGTCGAGGCATGGACTCCACTAGACCTCTGAAGGTGTGTTGTGGTATCTGGCACCAAGATGTTAGCAGCAGATCCTTTAAGTCATGTAAGTTGCGAGGTGGGGCCTCCATGGATCTTGTTTGTCCAGCACATCCCACAGATGCTCGATTGGATTGAAATTTGGGGAATTTGGAGGCCAAGTCAACACCTTGAACTCATTGTCGTGTTCCTCAAACCACTCCTGAACCATTTTTGCAGTGTGGCAGGACGCATTATCTTGCTGAAAGAGGCCACTTCCATTAGGAAATACCATTTCTATGAAGGGGTGAACTTGGTCTGCAACAATGTTTAGGTAGGTGTTACGTGTCTGTTAAGGTTTGCCATCTAGGCAGCAGGGGAAGGACCCAAATGCAGACAGTCGAGGCTCCACCAGTTCAAAGGTTTATTCCACAAAACACTTACACGTAGACAGGTATAGGGCAGGTCCAGGTTTGGGGAACAGAAGCACAAGGATAACATTTAAGAGTACAAAACTAACACAAGATAAGCAGAATCAAGCCACAGATAACAAAGGAAGGGGACCCCCAGGCGGACGACCAGGAGGACGACCAGATGTGGAGAGCCACTCGAGAGGACGGGCAGGAGGCCGGCAACGACGAAGGAGCCGCTCTGGAGGACGGGCAGGAGGCCGGCAACGAAGCTGCAGGTCAGGGACTAGGGACAATTGCTGCAGCTCGGCAGGTACTGGCACAGGAGCCAGCGGCTGCAGCTGCTCGAAGACAGAAGGCTGCTGCTCGACAAGAACAGGACCTGGAGGCTGAGGCGGCAGCTGGACGGGCACTGGAGGCTGAGGCGGCAGCTGGACGGGCACTGGAGGCTGAGGCTGAGGTCCGGGGTGCAGGAGTCGGCCGGACCAGCAACTCAGGCATTGAATCAGGCGTTGGCTGGGCTGCCGACTCGGAAACAGGAATTGCTGTCGGCCGGTTCGTCAACCGGGTCCAGGGAGCAGGAGTCGGCTGGACCACCGACTCGGGAACTGGTGCAGGCGTTGGCTGGACCACCGACTTGGAACCAGAAACTGATGTCGGCTGGTTCACCAACCGGGAGCGGGAGTCGGCCGTACCACCGACTCGGGAACTGGATCAGATATTGGCTGGGCCGCCGACTGGAAACCAGGAACAGGAGTCGGCCAGACCGCCAACGGGGAAACGGGATCAGAAGTTGGCTGGGCCGCCGACAGGAAACCACAAACAGAAGTCGGCCGGACTTCCAACGGGGAAACAGGATCAGAAGTTGGCCGGGCCGCCGACTGGAAACCAGGAACAGAAGCTGGCCGGACTCTGTGGCGATGGGCAGCTGAGACCGTAGACGGCGTCGGGAGCCCCGACAACCACCTCTCGTGGTCCCCGAGAATATGGCCATCCGCGTGCCCTCATAAGGTGAGGGAGGCTAGTCACTCACCGGCGGTGGAACAATAATCCCCAGGAATCTGTAGAAAGATTCTGCGGCGGTTAAGGGAGCCCGGGAGGCCCGCAGGCGAGGGTGGCTATCTGCTGGGTCCAAATGTGGTGGCTTGATTCTGTTAAGATTTGCCATCTAGGCAGCAGGGGAAGGACCCAAATGCAGACAGTCGAGGCTCCAGCAGTTCAAAGGTTTATTCCACAAAAAAAAAAGCACTTACACGTAGACAGGTATAGGGCAGGTCCAGGTTTGGGGAACAGAAGCACAAGGTTAACATTCAAAACAAGAGTACAAACACAAGACAAGCAGAATCAAGCCACAGAGAACAAAGGAAGGGGACAACAAGGGAAGCAGACAAAGGTGGGTAACGAGACAGATGATCCTAATCGCACAAACAAGAAACAAACAGACCAGCACACAAGAGAGACTTGGGAAACTTCAAAATAAAACGGAAATAAACAAATATCAAGAGACAAGACCTGAGAATACAAAATAAAACCGGACACAAGACCAAACACACACAGTGTCCATGTGGGATCATGACGGTGTCAAAGTAACATCCACATGAATGGCAGGACCCAAGGTTTCCCAACAGAACATTGCCCAAAGCATCACACTGCCTCCGCTGGCTTGCTGACTTGGTTTGCTGGCTTGATAGTGCATCCTGGTGCCATGTCTTCCCCAGGTAAGCGACGCACACGCACCCGGCCATCCACGTGATGTAAAAGAAAATGTGATTCATCAGACCAGGCCACCTTCTTCCATTGTTCCGTGGTCCAGTTCTGATGATTCCGTGCCCATTGTAGGCGCTTTCGGCGGTGGACGGGTCAGCATGGGCACCCTGACCTGTCTGTGGCTACGCAGCCCCATACGCAATAAACTGCGATGCAGTGTGTGTTGTGACACCTTTCTGTCAGAACCAACATTAACTTTTTCAGCAACCGGTTCACTTGTTTTCCTTCCTTGGACCACTTTTGGTAGGTACTGACCACTGCACCCCACAAGAGCTGCAGTTTTGGAGATGCTCTGACCCAGTCATCTGGCCATCACAATTTGGCCCTTGTCAAAGTCACTCACATCCTTATGCTTGCCCATTTTTCCTGCTTCCAACACATCAACTTCGAGGACAAAATGTTCACTTGCTGCCTAATATATCCCATCCACTGGCAGGTGCCATTGTAACGAGATAATCAATGTTTTTCACTTCACATGTCAGTGGTCATAATGTTTTGGCTGATCGGTGTATATTTGTACAGTGGGTTCCTTGGATGAAGCAGATTTGACTGATACAGGCGATGCCCATTTGCACCTAAAATATTCTGCCATTTTGGGGAGTATTTGGGTGAACACGTGTTTTTGCCTCTTTTGGCACATATTTCATTCAGTCTAAACCAAATTTGATGCATACTGTATTTAGATGACCCCGAACAAAACTTATGAGTTTGTTTTTTGATATCACTCACTGTTTCTCTGTAATTGGTTATCAAAATTTGAAGGCGTGGCCTGTTGCACTTAACAGGCTATAACTCTATAATACAGAATTTGACTGCATCCAACTTTGGGAAAGTTGGACATACAGCTACATTGCACAAATGTTTAACATTTGATATAATTTTACCCAGAGGGGGTGCTGAGTAACAATATAACATTTCTACAATTCTGTTGTCTTTATTGAAATGAAACTTCGTGCACAAGTTCTCCATAAGAATGTGCACGACATAAAGAAGCATGGACTGTGAGGCAGAAATGAGAAATATTTGGGCAACACCTCCCCCCTGGGAGTGTATTCACTATGAGAATGCAGTACATATTTTGACGATTTACAGAACAACTTTGATTAATGTACACATCAGTCACCAGAAGCAACAGCACCAGATAGAGCAATCGCACACATTTTCTTCAGAAATTGCAAATATTCTAGTTTATTTAACTATTCTTAACATTGTATATTTAGTATTAAAATTAAGAGATGAGAAAGTATCCTGATCTGACAACTGTATTATTTATTGGCAGGCAACATGTGCAACATATTCCACACTCTCTCTTAAGAGACACTCTTAGAGACACAACTTAAACCATAGCAGCCTACGCTTGGTTATTGGGAGCAGCTTCGAGCTTGAAGGGTAAATCCATGACATAGATACAGCAGTCTAGGTAAAATATTTATAGTCTCAGTTCTTGCACTGAAATTCAGTACGGATGTTGATCACTAAGATCCTCTTTAATTTTCTTGTTTACAGTTTCATAGTTGTTGTTTTTTTCATACAAGTCACTAGAACAGTGTGTTAATCAAACTTCCAGGTATTTGATTGCTTTTTGAGACCAGTCAATGGGAAGTCTTTCACTTCCTATTTTGGAGTGTTTACATTAAGCCAATTTCTGGAAACTGCTTTCTTACTTGCTGCAAGTAAAACTTAAGTAAAGATCTTCTCTCATCACATCTTCAATGTTCCAAAATACATACACAGGGCAGGTATTTGGGATTTCATACCAACATTTTTTTAAGAACTGGATTGACTATATATATATATATATATATATATATATTAGCCTTATTTTTGTACAATTCCAGAAAATATGCGAGTGGTCAGCCTCCATGCTCCCACACAGTATCCAACAGTGTTGTGTAGCAAGCTTCCTCTGTTATTTGAATCTTTAACTCGGCTTCCCATTTTGCTTTTATGTAGAGCGTTGTTTCCCCCCTCCTCTTTTAATATTAGATCATACACCCCTGGCTTAAATTTATGCAAGCCACCTAAGTTTGCGAAACACTCTCTTTAATTTGTATTTTCTACTATAACCTTCCAAATTTCTAGCGTAAATTCTATTAGATCCATAACATGCCTCAAAGCCCCTATCAAATATTTGTCTCCCACCATAATCTGGGTTTGGTAGCCCTGTATCTCCCTTTCCATTTCTTTCCATCAAGACTCATAGTCAGGTCTAATCCAACAGCCGAGGGGTCTGAGTTGAGCTGCATAAAAATATTCCCCAAGCTTTGGGAGAGACACCCCCTCCTTACGTTTAGGCAGTTGAAGTGTTTTATTCTTGGCTTTTTGCTATTCCAAATGAATCTAAAGGTCATCTTATCCCAGGCTATGAATTTGGTTTGGGGAGCAACAATTGAGAGAGATTGGAATAAATATAGTAGCTCAGGTAGGATATTAATTTTAACCGTTTGTATACTGGCACTGAAGTCTAAAGGGAGGGTAGACCACCCTTTCATCATCCTTTTGGATGTTTTTCATCAATTTTGTTGTAGTTGGTTTCAAACATGTTGGAAAGTGTTTTGGTTATAGTTACACCAAGATACTGAATTGTTTCAGAATTCCATTTCAGATTGCATCTCTGATTTGTTGGGATGGAGAATAATTAAATGAGAGAATTTGTAGTTTTGTTATATTTAAGGCTGCTCCGATCAGGATTTTTGTGGCCGATCACTGGAAGCAGTATTGGCAGATACCGGTCACGGGGTCTATTTGAACTCTTGTATTTATCGTGTAGCTTTATTTATTTATTTAACTATTCTTAACAACATTGTATATTAAGTAATTATATTAAGAGATGAGAAAGTATCATGAATTGACAACTGTTTATTTATTGGCAGGCAACATGTGCAACATATTCCATTCGCTCTTAGATACACAACTTAAACCAGAGCAGCCTATGCTTGGTTATTGGGAGCAGCTTCGAGCTTAACAAATATAGCTTTCCTGTGGAATAAAATAAATACAATTTTATAAAAATAATAATTAGAATAAAAGCTTAAAGGTGCAGTGTGTGTGTGTGTGTGTGTGTGTGTGTGTGTGTGTGTGTGTGTCACTCACTGACTCAAGTTGCAATGCTTACCGGATTGCACAGATTTGATTGGCTGAGTAGCATCATGTGAGATGATTTACAACACATGTAATTGGTCTGTGAGTTTCCTGGGCTGCTAAATCAGTGCCGTAAAGGCTAGAAAAGCTGTGCCGGTTAAAATAGAAACGCTCCTTCAAAATTTAATAATTTATCGGTTATAGGCCCAAATCCGGATAGGACGGCATCTGACCCGGATCGCGGTCCGCCTATTAGTGACCTCAGCTGTGGGGTTGTTGTCTTTGCAATGTATGTCAATGTCTGTGGAAATCTCTGAGCCTCTCTCGGACTCGTTCAGTGCTATCCCCGTCTGTTTTGCTCCAGTGTGTGTGGGATCCGTTAACCAGTGAATCCTCATCTTGGCAGGATATGAGGTCTAAAAAGAATCTGTTTCTCCCTGAGAATTTTCTTTGTCTTTGTACTCCCTGAGTTTTATAGTTCACCACGGTCATCTTGAGGTTTAGGGCTGATTGACCAGTGGGCTCGCTGAATTTGTAGATCTGATGAATTTGTCAAGTGCCAGCTCTGTCTTCAGAAAAGTTGTCAATGAATGTTAGCATTGAGCTTCCTCCTGTGCCTTCCATATATGCGTATGTTATTACGGCACGATCTTCCTTATAGGTCCATTACTTTGGCTTGAAGGAGTCTCTGTTGTCTGAGAGAATAAAGCAGTGTGTCCCTGATCTCAGTGTTGGCTATCTCTGTTTCTTACATCCGTTACTCTGCTTTGGTTAGCCTTGTACCGTGGTTGTGGACATGCCTGACTACACTTTGTAACTTTTGATTTATCTCAGTCTTGAAATTGTTGAGTTCTTGTTTAATGTCATTTCTGAAGTCCATTATTTCCTGCTGAAGTTCAGTTTTCAAGTCTTGTAGGTCCCTGCCCAGGCTTTGGATAGCTTTAGTGGTGGTAAAGTCCCCCTCCTCACCACCAGATTCCATCCTCTCCTCACTGGTTTTGTTGTCATTTGCTCTTTTTTTTTCCCTTTGTCCCCACTCATACTAGGACATATTACTTTGTTCACAAAACAATTATGTTTTAATGGAGTTTTTCTGACCGGGAGAGTTTTCGATCTATACTGTCATCTTGAAGCACTCACCGGAAGTCTGTATTCAAGAAATGTTGAAATCAATTTCGATGAGCTTGACAGCGATTGAAAGAAAGACGAAGTAGAGGTGACTGAAAATAATTAGTGAATAAAAAGTGTTTCTATTAAAATAAAAAGAAACTCAAAGCAGTAGATTGGTGAATATAACATGACTCTGTTGTTGTCCTGACGGAATTAGTGCTGTAGAATTAACCGTTTGAGCTACAGGTAATTCGGCCCCACCAATATGGATTTGTTTTCTTTGTCGTAACTCTTGTTTACTAGAGCTTTATTGATCTAGCAACACAATCTGAATGTTTCTCTTCTTCTTCCAGGTGATTTCAGTGAACCGTACGATGGCAGAGAGGGGCCTTGGTGTTTGGGTGGATGGATTTTGAACTTCCAACATGCTCCCCCCCCCCCCCCCCAAAACCACCACCACCACCCCAGTCTGGGACATGGGTCATCCTGGGTCCCAGACACACCTCTGGATCTAAGAAGATTGTTTTTCCTTAATTTTCTTTTTTTTTGTTGACCTTTTTTCCCCTTCATTCCTTTGACAAAAAATTAAAAATTGTTTGCAGACATAATCTACAAGAACACAGCACTGCTTCAAAATAAGACAACCTTCCAGTCTTGTTCTTGTGCACAAAAAGAACTTAAAGAAGGAAAGGAAGAGATACTTGTACATTTAAAAAAAATCATCTATATTGTCACTAAATAAAGGTTCAATTAATATTTTTTTCTCCCCCATCCTACCTTAATTTTTAATCTTGGCCTTTGCTCACTGACTGTGCATCATCATGCTGTGTGGAAGGACAAACACCTTCATCGGTCTATGTAGACACTTCTTGTAAACCGTTTTGAGTTTCAATGACTCAGCTATAGATGTCTATAGGTGTCTGGGGGTTCAGGGGGGTCAGAGGGTGGTCCCTGGTGGAGCACCGAGCACCCAGCTGGTCTGCCCGGCCCTGTGTCCTCTAGAGACATGGACTTCTCTGGGGTCTCCATCCAGAGCTGCTGCTGCACTCCCAACTAGGACCGAGGAGTAAATTTAGTCTCCCCAAAGTCTTGAAAGATTTTTTGAAAAATGTTGCACACAAGATAAAAATTATAATAAAAAAACTCTGGACTACGGGAATGGCATAAGAATTTTGCCACTTAACAGCACCATAATAGTCAAAATCAAAACACTAAATCTGAAGGGAAATAAAGCTGCTAGAGGGTGTGTTGAGCAGTATTTTATGTTGATCTAATTACGGTATGTCTCATGGGTGTCCTCTGGTTTACTAATTCCATGGAAATCAGAATTTTCCAAGCTGGGATGCAGCATTAAAGCTGGGGTAGGCAGTTTTGTTTTGGTGTCACTGGGCAAAAATGCCATATTAACCGTGCAGCCGGTCTCGGTGAGGCTCACGCTGTGGAGAGCGAGCCCTACACGGGATACAGTTTCACTGGGGAACCAACTCCTTCTGCTGCCGGTCGAAGTTGTGGGTTTGGTGGGAGGGGCTTAGCGGAGTGATACGAGGCAGCAGAGAGAGAGGCGGAAGGTTTTGCCTAGGTTGCACAGATTTTGCCTACCCTAGCTTTAATACACTGTGATTCATCTGATCTGGAGCAGAGTTTCAATATGATGGCAGAGTACTGCTGTTATCCTGAAGCTCTGAGCTCTAGAAACACATGGTTTGCAGTGCTGCTCTTCAGTGTTGACCTAATATTAATGTTGATCTGAATCCAGTTTGTCATTAGTATGCATAGTAAACCAGCCCAGGAGCACCTGTTTTACACTCTGCGCTGTGTTGACACTAGTGGTCGGTGGTCTCTTGTCACCTATCGGCACGTGTGTTTAAAGTAGAGTGTGATGCAGTACATAGCATGGCCTTGTTCTTCACATGTGGATAACGGAGTTAACTTTGATTATTGATGATTTGACACAAGCCTGGATTTTTCTCTTCTTCAAAGCTGGCTTAAAGTTGATTTGGATCTGTTGTCATAGCAACAAGTCCTCAAGACCAAACCTGAGAACTGTTGATATAATTCTGATTTCAGGGGCCTGTATAACGAAGCAAGTTCAGCAACTTAGTCTGGCTCTGTTTGGGATCCCTGGCTTCACTGAGCCTAAAATTGGTGATCCTGGATAACTGATATCACAAAGCTGGTTATCAACTGCCTCTGTCAAATCTGGGTTTTCCAAACTGGCTGTGAGCGCGTTCAGGTGAAAGAACGGAGGCAGCGTTGTTAATTACAAACATCATCATCATCATCAGAACCATGAATTGAGTACTTAATATGACTAGATGAAAAGGTTGATGCCCACACTGGGTTACTGAGGCAGCAAAAAAATTATACTTGCCGAGGGGGAATGTATATAACAAACACGCAACTTGAATAGAATAAGAAACCATAGAAAATTATATTAAAAGTAAGGCTATAAATAAGTGTAGGAATGATCATATGTCTTTAAATGTGTTTGGCTTTTAACATGTACAGTATTTTCACTTTTTTTTTTTCCCCAAGATGAACAAAATCATAGATATGTGATGCACATAAAGTTATGCAAACTGTTCTGCTGCCAAAGCAGAGAGGAGAAGAAAATTAGTTAATACCTGATAAGGTCTATATGATCAAAATGTTGTTTTTATAATTTAATGGGAGCTAATTAACAGTGTGGAGTTATTTTTCATTATAGGCAATTTAGTGTGGTAAAATCCCTTGTTTGTTAGACGATCTGTTTTAAAACCAGAGTGGACAGCTGGAAAGCCTGGAACAACAAAGTGATACTACTGATCTAGAAAAATATTTGTTGCTCTTATTACTTGTCACTTTACTGTAATTTTTCCAGTGATCTGATTGGTCAGAAGGCGGGCTGTTGACAGGTTTTTATTTGATCCTCTGAAGTAGCATATGTCACCATAGTAATATCCCTGGGTAAAAGTGATCCAGCTTCGTGATACAGGAAAATGTGAGTCGAGCCAAAAGATAGCCGGCTAACCCACTAATCTCACTTCATGATACAGGCCCCAGATGGGAACAATTTTGTTGAGTCATCTAGATGTTATGATGTAATTATAAATTTTCACAAAAATGTGTTGTTTTTTCCAAAATAAGAGTGCAGTGTCACTCAAGATAACTTAATCCAAGATTAACGAATCAATTCTTTAATTGTGTTTGACAAACTGAGTCTTCTGGATGAGAATTAATAAAATAATTTTAGCCAGCTAACATCGGGTTATCCTGAGGAGTGTTCTTAAAGAAGGATCAGAAGAGCAGGGCATATTGTGAAAAGCTTGGTTTGAGTGAGCCTAACAAACCAGGATTAAACTTCTATAAACCCAACTCAAAACCCATGTGGACAGATTCATTGAAACATGGTTTAAGAACACAGACATGGATGGATGCATGGATCACAGTAATTCACAGTCAATGTAGTATAGACCTGTTTTTTTTAGACATGGAATCATAATGTTTATCCAATATTATGAATTCAGACCTTCCTGTGTTTGCACTTCTTATATGGCAATGTTATATTCAGCCTGAAGGGGCTGAAAAAACTAAGGGATTCATTTCCACAATCACTGTAATTCTAAATAACATTAACTCCATGTATTTCATATTTGTATTGAGTCTCTTGTCAATGGAATTGAAATCACTGTTACTCTAGCAATAAGGCAGCTTTATTTTTGACAAATTGAAGGACCGCATGGGGAAACGGGTGTGCTTTAAGTGTTACATCTGACACAAAGAACTAGGAAGGTTAGGTGCAGGTTAGCTGTTGTCAACATAACACAGGTAAACAACACTTAATAATAATACATAACTTCAATAATGTATCTCAGGAATGGTAAAGTCTTCGGTTGATTAGTGTATTAGTGAAAGGGAGATGATTTTGCTTGAAAAGATGAAATTCAGATGTGACTGAATTATATACAAGACGTATCAGTTCTTGAAGGTGTCCACATGTTGGTGCTGGAATCGGAGCTGTAGCCATATTGTCTGTTGTTGGCTTGTGCATCTTCCTCTCTGTTTCACATGAACTGTCTGGTCCAGTCTGTCCCTAACATTTTTTTTAATCCAAATTAAATATGCCATACTAATATATTTACCCCGCTCTTAAAGACAACAGCCCAAAAACCCTCACCACACTTAAAAAAAATCTGTTTGATCAAATTAGAGTTGTGTTAATTTTTCTGTAAATAAGATATTAGACTGTACTTTTCTATAACACTGGAGAGAAAGAGATATAAAGGGAACATTTTGTTTTTTGGTTTCTGTTTGGTTTGTTCTGGTTCATCCTGCCTCCCCTCTTTCAGTCACTCAGTGTTCTCAAGCTCTGGGGCTGATTTTTAAATGTTTGCATAGCTAGACAAGTCATCATTTGATTATTTAAATGGGTGTTAAGCTCTTGTGCCCAAATGCATTTAACATGTACAGATCAGTTTTTGCTAGGCTTATCTTAAGTTTGATTTGTTGATTGTACAGATCTATTAGGGGAAAAAAATAAACGTTATTGAAAATGTTTATGGTACATTCTTTTTCCACGTCTTTATTGGTGAATGGATTTATGGGAAGTCTTGGTCACATTGTTTTGTTGGTCAATGGACACCAACATTTTTGTATATACATGAAGTTATACAACAGCGAAAAGGGAGTTTGAAATGGATCTCAAAAACAAGGGGCTACATGTAGACTCCGTTATACTATGCAGTGCATTAAAAACTCGAGTCAAAAGTAAATAAATTAATCGAGTGAATCACTGATATGAAAATGTATTATATTGTATTATTGCTTAACCAAACCAGTCAAATGTCTAAGAAACTGTCACTCAAGTCATTCAAGAGTTTTCTTTCACATTTAGACTTAGAAACAGTAACCCAATAGTACCCAAATATTGTCTACAGCTAATTCAATGTTCCATCAAAAGTCACATCAAATGCCAGATTCAACTAAAACCTCCACATTCACAGATTTCTCACCGTCACTGTGCACCTTGTACCTATTTACACATAACATATTAAATTGCTAATAGCTGCGAAATTTCTATCCCTAGAGCAACGTCTCTAGCATGGTGAATAATTTATGTAGATTGAGGGATGTGGTGAGGCAAATATAATTATCTTCAATTTGTTAAGCGTAATCAACAGTGGCATTCCAAAGCTGCAGTTTGATTGTTGTCAGCCCATAAATTGCATAATTTTCTTCTAGTACAAAACATTTTAGTAAACAATGTAGCCAGCATCCATTTACAAAACGGTTAAGTACATTTATTTCTTGTACACTTATAGAAAAAAAAACAGTGTAGGGTGTACCATGACAAGCAAATACATAGTAAGGATTCTACAGGTCCTCTTAAAAAGGCCCTGCAAAAGTGTCCCTTTGGCATCATGAAAAAGGCAGCAGACACATGGACTTGGCTCCCATGTGGATGGACTTTATCATTAAAGAGCAACTTGCAGGTTGAATTTTTTAGTAAATTTAAACTTACACTTTCCTGAAAATTACCATTTGAAAAGTTAATGCAGGATTGTATATGTTTTACAAGACATGAGTGCAAACATTCAGAGGAAAAAGCAGCCTTTTGAGCAATGCTCTTAAAAACGCTTAAAAACGCTTTTAGTTCTAGTGACAATAGTTTGCTAACACTAGAACCCTTAAGTGTAATCAAGTTAATGTAACTGTTTCTTTATTCTTACACTTTTTTGCTAACATTCTATTAAAACTTCTAAATACTAATATAAATGATCATGTACTGTTTTCTAGTTCATTTAATGGTGTAGACGTAAGGTCTAACTTCTTACCTTGTTAATTGAATTGTTTTAACCATTTACTTTAGCTTTGTCTTTACCAGAGTTGGCAAAAGGCCGCTAGTGAGAGTGATTTAGCCATGCGCAATCCTTTTCCAAATCCTGACACCCTCATCTCCTTGCTGTAAACACACTTTTACTGTTTTGAATATGTCCTTTTGTTTACTAGACGTTTTGTTGTGTTAAGTTAGAAGTAAAACTAATTTCGTCTGGGGCACTGAGCTGTCACTCAAAAACTCATTATCCAATTGGGTCTCACCCCTGGAAAAAAGCCTGCCCATGCAAGAGCTTTGTGTCAGAACTGCAAACTAAAAGTCAGGCAGCGCAAACGAGAGAGTTGGCAGCAAAGGCTAAAGTTCAAAACAGTAAAAGACTAATAGTTTACATCATTACACAAATAATTTGTTTCCAAGTTATAAGTTTTACTTTTGAGATGACATTTTTTGCTTCAGTGAGATTTATGCTCTCTCAAATTCTTATTTTTGTTTTATATTCAAGAAGTTTTGTTTGATTTTTTTTTTTTTGACACAAATCAGACTCCATAGTTTTATGTGGGTATTAGCTTGAGTCAACAAAACCAACATCAGTACTGTCGACACATCCGGGACCGTATTTTCTTCCTTCACAATAAGATGTTCAACAAGCTTCAACAACTCCTAATAATGCTGCAAAGGCTCCTTAATTTCCATTTTGAGTGTATACCACCATCTGCTGGATGATTTGTTAAACTCTCATCGCATTTCAACCACTTGCAAAATACCAGATGATAAATTAAATTTAGCAATTATACACACATACACCGATCAGCCATAACATTATGACCACTGACAGGTGAACTGAAGAATATTGATTATCTTGTTATAGTGGCAACTGTCAGTGGGTGGGATATATTGGGCAGCAAATTAATATTTTGTCCTTGAAGTTGATGTGTTGGAAGCAGGAAAAATGGGCAAGTGTAAGGATGTGAGTGACTTTGACAAGGGCAAATTGTGATGGCTAGACGACTGGGTCAGAGCATCTCAAAAACTGCAGCTCTTGTAGGGTGTTCCGGTCTGCAGTGGTCAGTACCTACCAAAAGTGGTCCAAGGAAAGAAAACTAGTGAACCGGCGACAGGGTCAAGGGCAGCAAAGGCTCATTGATGCGTGTGGGGAGCGAAGGCTGGCCCGTGTGGTTCGATCCAACAGAAGAGCTACTGTAGCTCAAATTGCTGAAAAAATTAATGCTGGTTCTGATAGAAAGGTGTCGGAACACACAGTGCATTGCAGTTTGTTGCGTATGGGGTGTGTAGCCGCAGACAGGGTGCCCATGCTGACCCCTGTCCACCGCCGAAAGCACCTACAATGGGCATGTGAGCATCAGAACTGGACCACGGAGCACTGGAAGAAGGTGGCCTGGTCTGATGAATCATGTTTTCTTTTACATCATGTGGATGGCCGGGTGCGACCAGGATGCACTATGGGAAGACAGCAAGCCGACGGTGGCAGTGTGATGCTTTGGGCAATGTTCTGCTGGGAAACCTTGGGTCCTGCCATTCATGTGGATGTCACTTTGACACGTACCACCTACTTAAACATTGTTGCAGACCAAGTAATGGCAGTGGCCTCTTTCAGCAGGATGATGCGCCCTGCCACACTGCAAAAATGGTTCAGGAATGGTTTGAGGAACACGACACGAGTTCAAGGTGTTGACTTGGCCTCCAAATTCCCCAGATCTCAATCCAATCGAGCATCTGTGGGATGTGGTGGACAAACAAGTCCAATCCATGGAGGCCCCACCTCGCAACTTACAGGACTTAAAGGATCTGCTGCTAACGTCTTGGTGCCAGATACCACAGCACACCTTCAGAGGTTTAGTGGAGTCCATGACTCGACGGGTCAGGACTGTTTTGGCAGCAAAAGGGGGACCTACACAATATTAGGCCATAATGGTCATAATGTTATGGCTGATCGGTTTATGTATATATGACAATAACCATTAATACACACAGAGCAGAGTAAGATTTATAGTATAACTATAAACAGAAATGTCCATGACTGAAATTACAATTTTTTAAATCAAAAAACAAATGACTATAGCAAATTATTGAAAAGATGATGAAAAGATGTATTAAATGACTAATTGGAATCAGTTCACAAATGTTGCAACGGCTGATTGTACTAGCAAGTCTCTGTGAAGAGGACAATACTCATCCACTGGAAAGTGAAGAAACCGTTTCAGTTTCAGTTTGGAGAACTGGTTTAAGGAATATCTGGGCTTGGTATCAATGGAACAAGCAGCCACAACTCTACAAAAGTGGACTTGAAGGCCCTTGGACTTCAATTTGGTCATTCTTGAACACACCACATCTCATTTAGAGACACAGTCTTACAGACTCATACTGTGCCTCCCCCCACCCCCCAATATCCACCATGGACCCCAATACAGCCCCATCACCACCTCCCCCCTCGTCAGGAAACACTGAGCACTCCACCATCTCTCATACCCGCCTGTCTGTTTCCAGCAGCCAGGTTAAGATACAACTGAAGAGACTTTGTCAGAACAAAGCTGCAGGTCTGGACGGCATAGCCCCAGGGTCCTGAAGACCTGCGCTGACCAGCTATGCAGGATTCTACAGCAACTCTTCAATCTGAGCCTGAGTCAGGAGAAGGTTCCAGTTCAGTGGAAGACATCCTGCATTGTTCCGGTACCAAAGAAGTCTTCCCCATCTACCCTCAATGATTACAGACCGGTTGCCTTAACATCGCACTGCATGAAAGTCCTGGAGAGACTGGTGTTAGATCATCTTAGACCTCAGGTGACCACCTCCCCGGACCCACTACAGTCTGTCTATTGCTCTGAGGTGGGGGTTGAGGATGCCATTGTCTACCTGCTGCAGCAAGCACACTCTCACCTGGACAAAGCTGGCAGCACTGTGAGGATCATGTTCTTTGATTTCTCTAGTGCCTTTAACACAATTCAGCCGATACTGCTACGAGAGAAGCTCCAGAGGATGTGGGTAGATACCTCCATAACCTCCTGGATTATTGACTACCTGACAGATAGACCACAGTTTGTACGGCTGAGGGGATGTGTGTCTGAGCAGGTGGTTAGCAGCATAGGAGCATCGCAAGGGACTGTACTCACACCCTTCCTCTTTACACTGTATACCTCGGACTTCCAGTACAACTTGGAATCCTGCCGTCTGCAGAAATTCTCACATGACTCTGCTGTTGTGGGGTGTGTCAGGGATGGATAGGAGACTGAGTACAGGGAACTGCTAGACCACTTCGTGGCGTGATATGGGAACAACCACCTCCTCTTGAATGTGGCCAAGATAAAGGAGATTGTCAAGGACTTCGGGAGGACCAGCACTACGTTGAACACCATCTCCATCCTGGGGGAAGAGGTGGAGGTGGTGGAGGACTACAGATACCTGGGCGTCCATCTTGACTGGAAGTGCAACACTGAGGCTGTCTACAGGAAGGGACAGAGCAGACTTTACTTCTTGAGGAAGCTCAGGTCCTTTAACATGTGTAGCAAGATGTTGCATATCTTTTACCACTCTGGTGTTGCAAGTGCAATTTTCTTCGCAGCTATCTGTTGGATCAGCTGCATCAGGGCCAGTGACACTAAGAGACTAAACAAGCTGATTAGGAAGGCTGGTTCTGTGCTGGGGACTGCTCTGGAGCCCCTGGAGGTGGTGGTGGAGAGGAGGATGTTGCACAACTGCTCAGCATAATGGACAATGATTCACATCCCCTGCACAACCTACTGGTCAGACAGCAAAGCACTTTCAGTGGGAGGTTCCTGCAACTCCGCTGTAATAAGGACTGCTACAGGAAGTCATTCATGCCCACCATGATATCTGTTTATAATGACTCCCCTCTGAGCCGGGAGAAGAGACTTATCCTCTGAGTGGCAATGGACAACATACTGATTGGCTTTATACAGAAAGATGTATATATATATCTAAATCTCTATTTATTTGTTAATTTTTTTTATTGTTCCTTTTTATTACTGCAACACTGAAATTTCCCTTTGGGGATTAATAATATCTATCTATCTATCTATCTATCTATCTATCTATTGAGATCGCTTTTGTGTCCTCCCTTGTACAAAGGAATGACATGAGCAGACTTCCAGATACTGGAAATTATACCAGTTGAAATGGAAATATTAAATATGTGTGCTATTTGCTCAGTGATAAATGGAGTGGAAAGCTTTAAAAAGAACAGATCAAGTTTGTCTGCTTTGATTCGGAGTTAGGTGGAGAGATTAGTATTACTATTATTACATTGCTATTAGTATTATTTTTATTCATATCAACATCAATACCATCAATACCAACATCATACACCTTTTACTTCACATCTCTATGTAGAACTGTACTGTACTACTGTATGTTCTCTTTTCTCCTGCCCCCCCCCAACCCAACCGGTCGAGGCAGATGACTGCCCACCCAGAGCCTGGTTCTGCTCGAGGTTTCTACCTGTTAAAAGGGAGTTTTTCCTTGCCACTGTCGCCTAGTGCTTGCTCATGGTGGGAATTGTTGGGTCTCTGTAAATATAAATATAAAGAGTCGGTCTAGACCTGCTCTATATGAAAAAGTGTCCTGAGATAACTTTGTAATGATATGGGGCTATATAAATAAAACTGAATTTAATTGATTACAATTAAATTCAGCTTATATTTATATAGCCTGTTATCTCAGGACACTGTTTTCAGGTTTGGTGTCATGACAGACAGCCTTGAATGTTGCCGATATATTCTTGAAACAATCCTGACGGGACTTGTTTGAAACCATCCTCGGGTCACCTGAGTTGATGCACGGGAAATAGTTGATTTTTTAGCGTCAGGTCCATATTACAGGCTAGGAGCCATTTGCCTTTTTTGTTAAGATGTCGACCATCGAGAGCAAATAAATCATGCCTATTTCAAAATGCATTAAAATTGTCCACAAACAGGATACCATGGGTAAAGCAGTATCTTTTCAACCAACTATGCAGCTGCCGGACACTTTTTAAAAAACTTTTTTTGTATTGAACATTATTAAACATACAGACAATCAGCTTGTGGACATGAAATGAAAATCCTTGTGTAAATCAAGATTCCAGTGTGTGAAAAAAATAGAATATATTGGATAACAAATGAAATATGATTAGGTAAATCAATTAAAACAAAAATATTAGAAAATTAAAACTTAGAAAATCGTGCTTTATGTATGTACAATTTACCAACTAGGAGTATAAGATTTGTCATGTAACTCAAAGGCTCAATATCAGATTCGAATTTAGTAATAATGTCTGTAGGTCGTAATTTTTAAAGAATGAATAACGTCTTGTGATAAACAAATCTCTCTCTCTAAAACACAGATTATTTTACCTGAACTGCAGAAGGTAAGGCCTTTATTTGAAGCAGGCTTGTACTAGATGCAGGCCTTTATTTCTAATTCCTTCTGTTTGATAAGTATATTTTAGTACAAAGCCTTGTTTTGATCCGCTCCTGTTTGCCCTGTTAAAGTTACTGCGTTACTCTGTTACTCAACAGTTCCTATATCAGTTTCAAATTAAAAGCCCTCTAGCATTTCAGTGGACAGAAACCCTACCCTTCATTTCTTAACAAGGCTTTTATTGTGAAACAATGTTGTGGAAAACGCATCGACTTGCAAGATTCCCATACATCACTTGAAATGTAGCTACTGCCATCTTGTGGCGCTTGTACGTTACTACAACATACAGTGTGGCTGAGACATTAACACAAATACACCTGCAGTGACTGAAATCGGACAATAACACTTTAGATGAGTAATCCAGAACAACAAAGTGTTGAAAATAGCATGATTATATTGCTGAATTTATTAAATTAAAGCTATGGAAATATACATTATGCTTACTGTAGTTGGCATGCATATAATATGACAGCCAGTTTATCCACCTGTGTTTGCCTATATTGGGGGCCGGCCTTTATTTGTTCATGTCGACCGCTCCACTGGCCATTACTGGAGACCCAACTTTACTTTTTGATTAAATCCTCCAGCAGGCCCCTGTATGTCTAAATTACAATTAAGTTACTGCATTAAAGTCACCTCCAACGATGGCAGAGAGGGCCGGCAGGTCCAATATAAGATTTGTTGAAAACCAATATTGTAAGTGTATGGAGTATAAACAGACATTAATAACATTTTTTATTATTCAAATTTGATTTAACATGAGCCAGCCTGCCATCTGCCCCAAAAAATGGTCATTTTAAATTCCATTTACTTTTATTAGAGGCAGATGAGGAGGCAATTATATGGTAGGCATTGTTCTGCATTCTTCCAGTATCTTTAGATAGCAAATGAAATTCTTGGATATAAGCTATATCCACATTCTTTCTATGGAGGAGGTATATTAGAGTACATTTCTCAAATTTACTTTAATATGACCTATGTACTGTATGTAGCTGGCTGTGGGGGTCTCATAGAAAGGAGGCTGTAGCTGATGATTCTAGACACTTTCCACTAACTGCTTTCCATTTCATGGCAGAGTTTTTTTAATGCTGTAGGATGAAAAGTCTCTGATTGGCCTTTGATATTATGAAGGAAGTATGTTGGCTTCAGTGAGTGACAAATAGCAGTGTCAAGAGAAGTAAGACATCTAATCTCTCTGGTCTTTAAAATAAACTTCAGTTTTATTTATACAGCACCATATCATAACAAGGTTATCTCAGGGCACTTTTTCATATAGAGCAGGTCTAGACCGACTCTTTATAAATGTGTAAAACGTGTCTAAAAAGAATAGTGATGTAGTGAACATAACAAATTTTGTATTTACCTCTTAAACTTGATTTCTGTGTATAGTTTCTTTAGAGAACTTTTCTACACTATGTGACAGTAGACTTAAATAACATATAGTCTTGTTCCAATAGCTGTATGATGCTTACACTTAGTGAGATATTCAACCATAGGATGCCATGTTTTTATAGTTATACCATTCCATCAAATGAAAATATTCCAAATATCTTTTGAAGACCAATTTTCACAAAAATCCACATTTGGTATGTTTTAGAAATGTCAGGTTCTACACTAGAAATGTTCAGTGGTTTTGAAAAATGGTTGGCTGCACAACATGAGTATATGAGCATACCAGAATGAGATTTATGTATTTATGTACTTTTCATAGTGTTCTGTACATAACAGCAGCTTTTTTTGTTCGTATTCTGGATTCATCCATAAAAGGGAAATTCCACTGAAAAGGTGCTTATCAAAGAAAATTATCTAACACTTGAGGGTTCATAATTTATGCATTTATTCAAACAGAGCCCACCATTCAGTATTGTTAAATAAACCCAAACTCAATATTATTCAACTTTCTATCAGTTGATTTCGGTAAATGTTGCTTTGCACTCCATTTGACAATGATGGTCAGGAGTTTAGTTTTTCCTACATACTACAGACTACTTTCAATAAGATTAAAAAATAAAAAGAATACCTATTTCACTTATATTATTTTTAGAACTTGTAAACTGCATTTTTTGACATTAGTTTGTTGTTGCTAAACCATATCGTACTGTAATCAGTGATGTAATTGGTCTACATATTATATTTATAATTATTACAAATATGTATATGTACCTACATCTTTGATGGGCGTTAATGAATTTTTCAAACTTGATTTAAATATGGAACATTATCCACTGTATAGACACATAAATATATATTTTATTTTGAAGCTTTGTTTGAGTGTGTTACCTGACACATCCGGTTGCCAGTTGAACGTAATCGAAAATCTGCTGGTGTGTCGCTGGAGAGAGAATCATTCTGGTTGCCATTACAATGCTAAAATCCACCGTTCCGCTCCTCAGCTGTATTTCTTCTCGACGCTTGAACACACGGTGGATATTATCAGTTCAACTGGACCCTCTGCACCTCTGAGAGTGAGTACAGCATTGCTCTGTTTTTTTCCAGCCCGAAGGATGTGTTTGACATTACACTGCTTTAACTACTGGATTTGGTGTAAATATTTAGCCTAAGTTAGCTTACCACTCCTGTTAGTAAACACTGACACGGTGTTGTTTTCAATAGTATGCATTTCTTGAAAATGGGTGCAGTAACATTCGTGTCTTGAATTCGATGACATATTTAGAAAGAGCTCATTTGAGTTGGTTGCTGCGACTGAGAGTCACTCACCGAGGCCTTGTAGATGACGATTCCCTGTCCGGTGGACCTTATGTGCCTGGTTGTGATTAACGTTAATGTTAGTTAGCTGTAACAGCTAACTGTTAACTAACATATCGCCGCTAAACCTTGTTTAAGTGAAGGTCGCTGCTAACATTAGCTATTGTAGCATAAAGTTAGTGTTAGAGTATTTTTTTTAATTTCGTTCGGGCGATATTTAGATCAACATTTGACAGTTCTGAGTTGCTATTAGCTGAAGAGTACCGTTAGCCAGTTAGCAGCGACTCATTCCCGATAAGCGTGCATGCTTAGAGGAGCTCTTCTATGTGACGTCAGTGTATGCAACACTACAAAATAAATATAGGCTATATTTTAATGTAGCCCTGCTTATGCGACAAATATATGACGAAACACTAGTTATGAGCTTTTACGACCCCTTTGTGGTCCACCTCTGGCTCTCCAGTACTAAAATAGTAGGGTTAGTCACCCGCAACTGCTTCTAATGTGGACTAGATCATGCTTTTGATTATTTTATAGCAGAGGCCACTAGTTTCTGTGACACAGTTTGGTTACCTGCTATCAAAATTTGTGACCATATCTTAACTTTATGTGGCACCTTTTTTGGTAACAGCCATTAGAATATCAGTGTTTCCCACTGGATTTCATGAGATCCTGGGGGGGGGGGGGGGGTCCCTGAACACTCTAGGGGGGTCCGAGGGCATGCCCCCCCTCCCGGGAAGAACATTTTTTAAATTTGAAAGTTAAATGCATCAATCTGGTGCATTTTGAGAGCAAAATTAAGAAGCTACATCTGTTTAACACAGTTCACAAAATACGCTAGAACACAGCAAGTATGGGTTTAATGTGAAATGAGCCCAAATTCAAATGCATAACGTTACAGTAATCACCAGCTTGTGCATGAGTAAATAAAAAGCACAACATACTATTGCTGTTCCAAAGAGAAGTGTGCCATCATGTGGAAAAAATATGCAATTTAAAAAACACAATCGCAAACAGCAGTGATACTATTTCTAATAAATATAGAGGATGGGGAGATTGAAATTTCATTCATTAATATCGTTCATAATAGATTATCAGCGTGTTTTCGTGTGAGATTTGGTCATGGCAGACAGAGAAAATAGAACAGACACCGAAATTTGGCAGAGCGCAAGCTAGCTGCGGAGCTCCTTAGCGTGGTGCCTCCTGTCTGAACAGCTAACTTCACTGCAAGATCACCTAGCCTCTACCAGTCAGGTATCGTAACAGTAGTGTTAACAACAGCGCTGTTAGAGCGAGTGTGTGTTAGAGACAGAAATGGAAATTAAATTAATTTTTTCGAAATCTTAGGGGCAAATTTTAGGGGCAAATCTGAGATTTCTTGGGGCATTTTTGCCCTTTGCCTCCGCTAATTTCCGACGCTGTGCGCATACAACAGGGGGGCGCTGACTACTAGCAAGGAACCTATAAATTAATCGAGATACTCTGATTGGCTGTAAATGCATCCACTGGAGCCAATAACAGTGTCTGATATAGAAATGTGACCTATACACTCTAGTATGTCGCCAACAAAGATGGTGGGTGAGAACTGATCGATATACATACAAGTAGAACAAGCAATGCGTCATGCAAAAGGGGAGACCATCCACATCTTTTACAACTTCACATATTAGTTTTACAGACAGAAGTAAATGGCACACATAGACAAATGAGCTCAGTGGTTAGCACTGTTTCTCTAGTTTAAGAGGAAAAAATTGCATGTCTCTAGCTCTAACCGTTGCAGAGATATGACAACGTGATTTTTGGGATCGTATACGATCCCGTGGGTCTCGGAGGGTTAACGCAGAGTGAGAGATGATGGGGGGAAAAAATTCGGTTCATTATGAAACTATGGCGAAAGAAATTAATCTATGCTGGGCCATTCATTAGTTAATGAATGGGAAACACTGGAATATGGTAGATGGCTATAATATAAACACTTGCAGTTGCAAGCTATCTAAAATAGCTACAATGCATAAACATGTCCTAGAATTTGGTGTAACAGCAGTATGTATCCACAGAGGAAGATATTGTATGAGAATCAAAAATTGAGCTGCCTCTTGTGTAAATTGCATGCCATCTAGAAATGGATCACAGACCACCATCTGTAGGTAAACATAGACGTAACGTAGTACATGTGATGTCACAGTTTTTAAGTCAACAGTTGAGGTCAAAGCTTGTGATGGGACATTTTGAGGGATGTATGCGTGATGCAGATTTCCAGATCTCAAAATTGGTTAGGATTTTAAAACTCCTGTAGTCTGATACAGCCTTTACACTTATTTTGAAGTATATCCTAAGTCATCATGAAAATGATTCGGTTAACTGCTCCATCCAACCACGACAGCAGCTTCTGTGTCGACTGAAAATAACATTGACAGGAAAGATACATCACTCACTACTGATTTGTTAGGGCAAAACATTACAAAATAACCCTTCCAGCTAAAATGAAATTGGCTGACATGAACATTGTCAGACTTAATAATAAAATGAAATGAATTTTTGTCTGATTATCAGGCTCACGGTCACTCAGGCCTCAAGACAATCATCAATAAGGAGAATGGGCAGTTGGCGAGAATGTGGGCCACAGTATTTAAGATTTCATGACTTTTTTGCTGAAAACATCTGCCTGCTCTACTCGAACTAAAACAGTAAAGTTGTGGGGTGGACAGCTGAACAATGAGCTGAAACTCGCTGAAGCTGAGGGGAGCTGCAGATTTAGGGTAACGGGAACGCTTGGAGGGAATTTCTTCAAATTTAGCACAAACATCCACTTGGACACAAGGATGAACTGATTAGAATTTGGTGGTCCAATGTCAAGGTCACTGTCACCTCACAAAACATGTCTTTGGCCATAACTCAAGAATTGATGACCATATTTCACAGCTGGTTGGACAATGAATTGGTGACACTTTTGACTCAATGGTCACTGTGACCTCAAAATGACCTTAACAAAGACATTTTTGGCCATAACTCAAGAACTGATGCAGTAATTATGACAAAACTTCACACAGATGTTTAAAGGGATACAACGAAGAAGTGAAAAAAAGTCAACTTCACTGTGACATCATAATCTTGTCTGTTCTGCCTTTCACTTTCTGAATTTTGAGCATCATCGAGATTCTCTGACTGCAAACAATGTATTGGAGCACACCTAGCTGCTTATTGTGATCCTGTGAGTGAGTTTCACCTACAGCTCATAGAGAGACTTCACATCTGAAAATGCGAGGAGAAAACAAAAGCACCACATTTTGTGTAGCTATACTCTAGAATCTTTACATAAGCTGTGCCTCAAATCGCGTACTTTCATGCAGTATATTGTGTACACTACATACTGACTTGTGTAGTGTGTTAATTTTGACAGGGTAGTGTTGTCTCAAATTGAATACTGAAATGATGATCACAATCTTTGACCGTGTCTTCTTCTTCTTAATGACGGATTGCAACCGGGCGGAGCATTATTGCCAACATTTTACCACGATTGCCGCACGTCGAAATATCTGCCAGCTTGTTTGCTCACTTGACTTCAATTCAGTTATATTAAAAATGAATACAAAATGAACATGAAAATGAACGTGCTTTTACTTTCAGCCGTAACAATCGCAACTGCGGCTGCCATTTTCATATGTTGGTAGACCCTCCCCTTCCGCTACGTAGCCAAGATGGCGACCGTTGAGGGTGAGAAGTGTGCAGCGTTCCACACTCAACTTTCTGACCGTTATGAGTACATCGTCCGGGTACTCATAGTACACTACATGTGTACCTGTTTAGCCAAGACATCTATGATAATCCTTCATTAATCAGTTCAACAATGTATATAGAATCATACATATATAGCATCATTGTAGTGATACCTTCCATTTAGCCAATAAATACACTTGATACATTTTTCTTCAATTCCTTCCAAGTATTCACTATGTATATTATGAGTCTGGACAGACATGGATGTAAACTGCAACTTGACTGGTTGGAGGAGGCATACAAATGCGGGGCGGTAATTCTAGTTTTCACATTGTTATTTGATACATTGTATACCCGCAAAATGAAGTGCTCCTCGTCAATGTGCAGTCCACCAAAAAAACACAATGATTGTTAAATGGTACAGTTTGGTTTCTTTATTATATAATATTGTTTATTATATTTCTTTTTTTTTTTTCTCGCCATATCGTAACAAAGTTATCTCAGGGCACTTTTTCGAGTAGAGCAGGTCTAGACCGACTCTTTATATTTATATTTACAGAGACCCAACAGTTCCCACCATGAGCAAGCACTAGGCGACAGTGGCAAGGAAAAACTCCCTTTCAACAGGTAGAAACCTCGAGCAGAACCAGGCTCTAGGTGGGCAGTCATCTGCCTCGACCGGTTGGGTTGAAGGGGAAGGGGGGGAGCGGGAGAGAGAGCAGGAGGAAAGAGAACATACAGCAGCACAGTACAGTTCCACATAGGGATGTAAAGCAATAGTTGTGGTTATGGTATTGATAACACCAACAAAAATAATACTAAGAGCAATATTATAATAGTAATACTAATAATAAGAGCAATAACAGTAACAGTAACAGCAACAGCGGGTGCAGAGCAGGAGCACGGAGGCAGCAGGTGGCCGCAACCATAGATCCAGTCTCTACAGCTCCGGAGGCAGAAACACCTGCAGAAAGCAACAAAAGGAGAGAGGGAGAGAGAGAGAAAGCACACAACTACGGGAAGACGTTGAATTAGTAACAAGCATTGATGGGATATGAGGCCGTACAGATGGAGAGGAAGAGGAGGAGAGAGGAGAGACGAGCTCAGTGCATCATAGGAAGTCTCCCAGCAGTCTAGGCCTATAGCAGCATAACTAAGGGGTGGCTCAGGGGTCACCTGAGTCAGCCCTACTATAAGCTTTATCAAGGAGGAAAGTCTTAAGCCTACTCTTAAATGTGAGGAGGTTGTCCGCCTCCCGTACACAAACTGGGATCTGGTTCCACAGGAGAGGAGCTTGATAGCTGAAGGCTCTGGCTCCCATTCTACTTTTAGAGACTCTAGGAACCACAAGAACCCTGCATTCTGGGAGCGCAGTGCTCTAGTGGGGTATAGGGTACTATGAGCTCTTTAAGATATGATGGTGCCTGACCATTTAGGGCTTTGAAGGTGAGGAGAAGGATTTTAAATTCTATTCTGGATTTTACAGGGAGCCAGTGTAGAGAAGCTAATATTGGAGAAATATGATCTCTTTTCCTGGTTCTTGTCAGTAAACGTGCCGCAGCATTCTGAATCAGCTGGAGAGTCTTAAGGGATTTATTGGGGCAGCCTGATAATAGAGAGTTGCAATAGTCCAGCCTAGGCGTAACAAATGCATGGACT